>JASFAX010000426.1:0-63261 GCA_030737875.1 Allium sativum
CCAGCTGCCACAATTGGATGTCTAATGTGAGAGGTCAAAGGAATGAATTGTAGACACAATGGTTAATGACACGTGGTTAGACCCGGTTTGCGGCATAATACTACCCGGAACCGCTCGGAACCGCTCGGCAAATCCAGCGGCCACAAAGCGTTCGGTCTAATGTGGGAGATCATGCACCATTCGTCATAAGGAATGAATTAAGGAATACTAACCATAATAAGACATGGTATGGTTAGAGGTTTAAGTGGGGTGACATGTAAATTATGACATGTAAATATGAACTTAACTGGTATAAGATAAGACATGTAAATTATGACATGTAAGCATGGACTTAACCATAACATGTGTAAGACATGGACATTTAAATTAAAATGGTTAAGTGGGAGAAAAACCTAGTGGGGACCAAGCATAGATGGGAGGCTTGTGTCGGATGGGGGACCCGTTTCAACCAGTAACCCGTTTAAGTATCTAATTGGGCCCGGTACTAGGCCGGGTTTGGGGCACGCTTATTGGACTTGAATGTAAGAGGTCAAAACGTGAATAGCGGTGGCAACGTGAGTCCAAGTGGGTTCATGTGCGTGCATGGGTCCGGGCTGGTAGGTAAGACGTTGTTGCATCGTGTAGGTATGACCATGCATTTTGTGTTGGTATCGGGATTGCCACTTTGGGGAGTGATACACCCCACTGTGGGGCCAGCACGGGTGCCTACGAGGTTTAGGGAGCCGATCGAATGGGTAGGGTAAGGGTACCTTAGCGGTGGTAGGAGCAAGCCGGCACCTACGATAGCAGCTAGGTACAAGTAACTACCAAGTTTATCATGTGGGTACAGTTAGTGGGAAGGGATCAACCTTTAGTAAATAGAGACTAGTAGATGTGCGGTGTAATTAAGTAATGTGTTGTAATTTAGCAAAAGTGCGGTGTAACGAAATACATGTCGGTTGAGTGTGATAGTTCTTTGGGTGCTAGTCTGATGTTGACTTCGGTCTTCGGGGTTAGTACTTGGAGGGTTGATCACTTAGCCAAGGTGTAGTGTAACACCCCGTATTTTCCATGAACATATAAGTAACAAATCAGAGGATAATTAAAATATAAATTAAGAATCAGGGAAAACGAGTTGCTCCATTGCGTTCGTCTCGAAGTTCAGCTTGAAAACGAGTCCGAGTTTGTGAGAATCGGAGTCCGTATGACCAAGTTATGGCCCTCCAAAGTTTCAGAAATATTCAGAGTTCAAAACAGCTCGAATTCGAATTCAAAATTCGAATTTCAAACCCAGAACAGACTGGGCGGTAAATTTCCCGCCCAGACCCAGGTCGACTGGGCGGTCGACCCCCCAGACCAGGTCGACTGGGCAGTCGATCTGGGTGTCGACCTGGCCCCCGAGCCCATTTCTGGGCCAGTGTTCGTTCTGATGTTTCCAGAGTGATTTCTGTCCAGATTCATCTGCCTAAACCTATTTAAACAGCCCCAAACCTAGCCTTCTCTACACACAATTCTGTTCTGCTTCTGCTCTGCCTCTGTTCTATATAAAAATAAAAATGGCATCGCTACTCTGCTGGAATCAAAACTAGAAGCTGATCAACGTCAACCTAAGCAACTCAATTCAAACTAGAGATTAAAGCTTCTGCAACGATTCTACAACAATTAAAGTTCTTTCTTTAATCCAACCAAGGCAAGTGCAGTTATTTTCCGATATAAACTTTAATCATAATTGTGACATGATTGTAAATCTGAATTTGAGATTTGTATATGTTCTGTTCTGATCTATTTTATTCTGTATCTCTTCTTCTTTCTGTTCTATAGCCAGGCTACTACGAGCCTGCACCAATCTCCTAAGAGATTAACGCACGAACGCTAAAATGTTTGGGACAAATAATGAATGTGGCATAATTGGACATGGCTAATCTGTGACTGATTTAAGAAAAAGGACATAGGTTGTAAACTAGATTTACATCTATGCATATTCTGTGAATTGGAAGAAGAGGAACCATGGTATGTTAACATGTGACTTGAGACATTTGACATAACGCATATTTTGAATTAAGATCTGTTATAACTAGATTGTTGGGCATATTGTTTATATAACAATTCATGATTTGAAAGAGAATATGACTTAGGTGAGAAGATCTATATTAAGATTTAATAACTATCAAATGTGAATAACACCTAAGTAGGAGATTTTTGAATATATGACATGCATTGAAATCGATGGCTATATTTGGTATAATTTATATGTGAATCTTTTGTACTAGGCAAGTTGAACTATATTCAGACATGTAAATTATGACCATAATCTGTGACATGTAAATTCAATGCAAACGTGGGGTATATGATCATAGTGTGAATCAATACAACTATTTAGGCATGCAAACTTAGGCCAAATTTATAATTAGGCAAGATATGTTTGTGAAACTTTAAGGAATGGTTAAATCTGTTATATTTGCCTAATTTGCTAGTTCTGCTATATTTGCCTAATCTGCTAGTTCTGTTATATTGCCTAATCTGCTAGTTCTGTTATATTGCTTAATCTGCTAGTTCTGCTCTACTGCCTAGTCTGCTAGAACTGTTCATCTGCCAAATCTGTCATCTGCTGAGTCTGCTGAAAATGCCAAATCTGTTATATGCTAAATCTGCTAAATTACTTAATCTGCTGAATCCGCTAAGTCGCCTAATATGCGAAAATCTGTTATCTGCTATATCTGTTAAGTTGATATATTCAGTTTGTTATTGACATAATCTGAATTAGCTATGAATAATTGACATGTATATTAGGCGTGGGCATAAATGGTAAATTATTAATTAATTGGCCGCAAAGATAAACATGGCTGACTCGAGGTTAGAATGAGTTTGCGGCGTAATTCTTCCCGGAACCGCCCGGCACATCCAGTGGCCGCAAACGATAGGTTCTATTGTGAGAAGTTAGTCATAACGTGCTTGAAACCCGAGGTTAGACTCAGTTTGTGGCAGAAATCTACCTGGAACCAACCGGCCTAACCAGTAGCCGCAAAACTGTCAGTCTAATGTGAGAGGTCTGGGCATTAATATTTAATTAATGAAAATCTGAGATAAATATGATGTCTAAAACGTGTTGGGAGGATAGGATTAAACCCACTAGACTGATGAATTTAATTAACCTATTCCGTGAATCTGTAGGCCCAATTACAAAGTTAGACAAATCTGTAAATCTGTTAAATCCGTATATCTGATCCGTTAGTCTGAAAACATATCTGATCTGTGAACTAGTTGATCTGAATTCTGTATGTCTGAAAAATTGTAAACAAGTTAATCTGAAATCTGGTAGTCTGGGGACACAAGGTTAGGAGGGGAATTACTTGGGTCATCTGTTGTTTGGGACCCATATTAGCCAATAACCCTTTCTGGTATCAAAAATTTGACCCAACAGTAGGTAGGGTCCGGGCACGCTTACTGAACTAATTATAAGTGGTTCATTCTGATAATGGCGAAGGGTGTTGATGGTGCGTTCCAACAGGGTCATGTGCGTGCATGGATCCCAGTCTGCCTCTGAGGATGTAAGACACCATGACATCTGTAAATAGGTCTGTGCCAATTGGTTGTCACTTTAGGGAGTGATACACCCTACTGTGGGGCCGACACAGGGTATTTATGTATTAGGGAGCCGATCGCTTGTGGTAGGGTTTTAGGGTACACTTAGTTCTGTCTGTTTCTGTTGGGTGGTAACACCTGTCTGTTTCTGCGTGGTACCATCTGTTCGGGTGGTAAAGGCCCATTTACTAGTGTACACCTAATTCTACATTCTGTTTCCGTAGGGATTAATTTGTTTCTGTTTCTGTACCTTCTGTTGGGGTGGTAAAGGCCCATTATTAGCATTCTGTTTCTGTCTATTTCTGTTGGGGTGGTAAAGGCCCATTACTAGCATTCTCTTCTGTAGAAATTATTCTGTACCTGTTTCTGTTTCAGTTTAGACATTAGGGTGACACCTAATCCTGTTATACTAGTATTAGTGCAGAGAAGTGTAAAGCAGTAGCTTATATCATTCTGTTCTTCTGTTATATCTGTTACACTTGTTACGGTTATCTCTCATCCAGTTTTATTTTCATGTCATGTTATTATTATATGTTCATAACTGAAAATCACTGGACTTGCCAGACTTTATGTCTGACCTTGCTTGTTTTCGCCCTTTTTTCTTCCGTTCCCCCCAGGTTATCCAAGGAGGGAATACTTTAGCTTGATCCAGATTCCTTCTGCTTGAAGTGCTCAAAGTATGGCTTGGCTTTGTATAGCTTATGTTCTGTAGGGATTACGATTTTAAAGTTTTGTACTCTGATGATTTCCTAAACAAGACTGATATTTTTGTACTTGAATTCTTATTTGAAAGGATGTAACCAAACTTGTTTCGATTTCTGTTGTAATAAAGTTATAAATTTATTTTTCAAGTACTGTTTTATCTATCTTGTAAATTTTTGTTTTGCCTACTAAAACGCTCCATCAAAGTTAAGGCATTCCCTTTGTGAGTGACCTTAACGGAGGTGGGGTGTTACACTTGGTATCAGAGCCGAAGGTTACCAGATTGGGTAAAGTTTTTGAAAACTATTTTCAAAAAGGTTTTGAAAGGAAATATTTTCAAAAATAAAGCTTATTATGAAAAACATGATCCCCAAGAGCCATATATCTTTCCTTCAGTCCTTTTTGTATTGAATCTTTCCTTTTTCATTTCAGCATGTCTGAAGCATCTGAGATACCAGAGGGTGTTCATGTACCCGGTTGGTTTCGTCAATATCTTGAGGCTAGGACCGCCGCCGCAGGTCCAGCAAATGATTCCCCTCATCCGCCCCCTCCTCGTGCAATTGCTTTCTCAAAGATCTGTAGAGATTTTAGGGCCATGGGTGGAAAGGATTTCAAGGGAGCTGAATCATTCCTAGAAGCGAGGAACTGGCTCAAAGAAACCGAGGATCTGTTCGTTGTCTTCGAGGTGGACGATAGGCAGAAGGTACAGTTGGCGGTATGGCTGCTCAAAGACGAAGCTTCCTATTGGTGGGAAGTCACTAACGCCGAGAGGCCAGTTGAAACATGGATGGATTTCAGAACAAGGTTTGAGACCAAATTCCTCTCGCAACCTGAACGAAGTCTACAACTGGAAAAGTTCTTATCTCTTAAGCAAGGAAGTATGACGGTCAAGGAATATGTCAACCAGTTCAACCAACTGGCTAGGTTCGGATTGGATTTAGTCAACACTCAGCATAAAAAGGCTCTCCGCTTTATTAAAGGATTGAACGAGCCACTGCACAGCCTAGCCATGACCCATGTACCCATGGGAGCGACTTACGAGAAATTGGTGGACATGGCACTACTACACGAGGAAGACAAGGGCCCGAAAGAGACAAAGAAGGAAGAACCACATAATAGGGAAGCATGGCCCAAAAAGGAAACACAAAAGAAGGATGAGAAGTCTGAAGATAAGAAGGGGAAAAAGTGCTTTACTTGTGGAAGCTCGACTCATCTGAATAAGGATTGCAGAAAAAGGAAGGGAACTTGCTTCAACTGTGATGAGATGGGACACTTCACTAGGGACTGCCCGAAGAAACGAGGGCAAGTACAGAGGGCAAAACCCACTTCTGGAGGACAGGCGAATGGATAGATAGAAATAAGAAAATTTGAGTAGAAGGTTTAAGTTTCTTATCTGATTGTTGAGTTAAAACTCTTTCTGATTCTGGCATTTTGATTCTGTAATCGATACTATGCACTTTAATACTAGTATTGTTTCTGATTTCGCTGTAGACTCAAACCCATAAGGGTTATGACTAATTTGTTTGTGATAGACTGGGGTTTGAGAGATATTTGTGTTAGGCGTCAAGTAGGATGCATACATTCTGGGTTTTATCATGCTTAGTTCGGTAACCTGATCTGTACCAGTAATCTGTAAATATCTGAATATTCCCGATAAGGTTAAGATTTCCAGTTTTGACATTATCTAAAGAGGGTAATCCTCTGGGTGTCAATTTGATGTTAGTTTCGGTCTTCGGGGCCGATACTTAGGACCCATGTCTAGTGGGAACCAAGTTTTTGTTTTATCTGTACTCGCTTCCATCATTCGACTGTATCCTATCGATTGAATCTTCGAACTTTAGGTAGAAACTAATGGGTGTAAACATGTGTTTGAGACATGTTATGTTTGATGGTTGCAAGTGGATGCAAGTGGTTGCTAGTGGTTGCTCGTGGATGCATATACACACACTAGGCACTAGATCGGCTCGAAAACACTCTCATACTGCATATGGATGTGTGAGCATTTTTTCAATTTTTGTGGATGCAAAATGATTGACTCAGCACATGGATGTTGCATATGACTGAATGGTTGTGCACTCATATAGAAATGATATGTATCAAATAGGAAAATTTTGCATACATGTTGGACTCATGGCACTGGCATAATTCGCATTAAGGAGGTCAACTGAATCAGTGGACCGCCTGATCTTTGCATTAGATAAGGAACATATGCACACACCTTTGCATATGTTCATACAACATTAGAAGTTTCTAAGGACAATGGATGCCAGTGATTGATGATTGAGTAGATGGATGTTGGATGGTAGGACACATTCTTCTTAACTTGAAGATTTCGGGGACGAAATCCTTTAAGGAGGGGAGAATGTAACACCCCGTATTTTTCGTGAACGTATAAGTAACAAATCAGAGGATAATTAAAATATAAAATAAGAATCAGGGAAAACGGGTTGCGCCATTGCGTTCGTCTCGAAGTTCTGCTTGAAAACGAGTCGAGTTTGTGAGAATCGGAGTCCGTATGACCAAGTTATGGCCCTCCAAAGTTCCAGAAATATTCAGATTTCAAAACAGCTCGAATTCGAATTCAAAATTCGAATTTCAAACCCAGAACAGACTGGCAGGAAATTTCCTGCCCAGACCCAGGTCGACTGGGCAGTCGACCCCCCAGACCAGGTCGACTGGGCAGTCGACCTGGGTGTCGACCTGGTCCCCGAGCCCGTTTTTGGGCCAGTGTTCGTTCTGATGTTTTCAGTCTGATTTCTGTCCAGATTCATCTGCCTAAACCTATTTAAACAGCCACAAACCTAGCCTTCTCTACACACAATTCTGTTCTGCTTCTGCTCTGCCTCTGTTCTATATAAAAATAAAAATGGCGTCGCTACTCTGCTGGAATCAAAACTAGAAGCTAATCAACGTCAACCTAAGCAACTCAATTCAAACTAGAGATTAAAGCTTCTACAACGATTCTACAACAATTAAAGTTCTTTCTTTAATCCAACCAAGGCAAGTGCAGTTATTTTCCGATATAAACTTTAATCATAATTGTGACATGATTGTAAATCTGAATTTGAGATTTGTATATGTTCTGTTCTGATCTATTTTATTCTGTATCTCTTCTTCTTTCTGTTCTATAGCCAAGCTACTACGAGCCTGCGCCAATCTCCTAAGAGATTAACGCACGAACGCTAAAATGTTTGGGACAAATAATGAATGTGGCATAATTGGACATGGCTAATCTGTGACTGATTTAAGAAAAAGGACATAGGTTGTAAACTAGATTTAGATCTATGCATATTCTGTGAATTGGAAGAAGAGGAACCATGGTATGTTAACATGTGACTTGAGACATTTGACATAACGCATATTTTGAATTAAGATCTGTTATAACTAGATTGTTGGGCATATTGTTTATATAACAATTCATGATTTGAAAGAGAATATGACTTAGGTGAGAAGATCTATATTAAGATTTGATAACTATCAAATGTGAATAACGCCTAAGTAGGAGATTTTTGAATATATGACATGCATTGAAATCGATGGCTATATTTGGTATAATTTATATGTGAATCTTTTGTACTAGGCAAGTTGAACTAAATTCGGACATGTAAATTATGACCATAATTTGTGACATGTAAATTCAATGCAAACGTGGGGTATATGATCATAGTGTGAATCATGACAACTATTTAGGCATGCAAACTTAGGCCAAATTTATAATTAGGCAAGATATGTTTGTGAAACTTTAAGGAATGATTAAATCTGTTATATTTGCCTAATTTGCTAGTTCTGCTATATTTGCTTAATCTGCTAGTTCTGTTATATTGCCTAATCTGCTAGTTCTGTTATATTGCTTAATCTGCTAGTTCTGCTCTACTGCCTAGTCTGCTAGAACTGTTCATCTGCCAAATCTGTCATCTGCTGAGTCTGCTGAAAATGCCAAATCTGTTATATGCTAAATCTACTAAATTACTTAATCTGCTGAATCCGTTAAGTCGCCTAATCTGCGAAAATATGTTATCTGCTATATCTTTTAAGTTGATATATTCAGTCTGTTATTGACATAATCTGAATTAGCTATGAATAATTGACATGTATATTAGGCGTGGGCATAAATGGTAAATTATTAATTAATTGGCCGCAAAGATAAACATGGCTGACTCGAGGTTAGAATGAGTTTGTGGCGTAATTCTGCCCGGAACCGCCCGGCACATGCAGTGGCCGCAAACAATAGGTTCTAATGTGAGAAGTTAGTCATAACGTGCTTAAAACCCGAGGTTAGACTCAGTTTGCGGCAGAAATCTGCCCGGAACCAACCGGCCTAACCAGTAGCCGCAAAACTGTCAGTCTAATGTGAGAGGTCTGGGCATTAATATTTAATTAATGAAAATCTGAGATAAATATGATGTCTAAAACATGTTGGACGGATAGGATTAAACCCACTAGACTGATGAATTTAATTAATCTGTTCCATGAATCTGTAATCCCAATTACAAAGTTAGACAAATCTGTAAATTTGTTAAATCCGTATATCTGATCCGTTAGTCTGAAAACTTATCTGATCTGTGAACTAGTTGATCTGAATTCTGTATGTCTGAAAACTTGTAAACAAGTTAATCTGAAATCTGGTAGTCTGGGGACACAAGGTTAGGAGGGGAATTACTTGTGTCATCTGTTGTTTGAGACCCATATTAGTCAATAACCCTTTCTGGTATCAAAACTTTGACCCAACAGTTGGTATGGTCTGGGCACGCTTACTGAACTAATTATAAGCGGTTCATTCTGATAATAGCGAAGGGTGTTGATGGTGCGTTCCAACTGGGTCATGTGCGTGCATGGATCTCAGTCTGCCTCTGAGGATGTAAGACGCCGTGACATCTGTAAATAGGTCTGTGCCAATTGGTTGTTACTTTAGGGAGTGATACACCCTACTGTGGGGCCGACACAGGGTATTTATGTATTAGGGAGCCGATCTCTTGGGGTAGGGTTTTAGGGTACACTTTGTTCTGTCTGTTTCTGTTGGTATCATCTGTTTCTTTTGGGTGGTAACACCTGTCTGTTTCTGCGTGGTACCATCTGTTCGGGTGGTAAAGGCCCATTTACTAGTGTACACCTAATTCTACATTCTGTTTCCGTAGGGATTAATCTGTTTCCGTACCTTCTGTTGGGGCGGTAAAGGCCCATTATTAGCATTCTGTTTCTGTCTGTTTCTGTTGGGGTGGTAAAGGCCCATTACTAGCATTCTCTTCTGTAGAAATTATTCTGTACCTGTTTCTGTTTCAGTTTAGACATTATGGTGACACATAATCCTGTTATACTAGTATTAGTGCAGAGAAGTGTAAAGCAATAGCTTATATCATTCTGTTCTTCTGTTATATCTGTTACACCTGTTACGGTTATCTCTCATCCAGTTTTATTTTCATGTCATGTTATTATTATCTGTTCATAACTGAAAATCACTGGACTTGCCAGACTTTATGTCTGACCTTGCTTGTTTTCGCCCCTTTTTCTTCCGTTCCCCCCAGGTTATCCAAGGAGGGAATACTTTAGCTTGATCCGGATTCCTTCTGCTTGAAGTGCTTAAAGTATGGCTTGGCTTTGTATAGCTTCTGTTCTGTGGGGATTATGATTTTAATGTTTTGTACTCTGATGATTTCCTAAACAAGACTGATATTTTTATACTTGGAATCTGATTTGAAAGGATGTAACCAAACTTGCTTCGATTTCTGTTGTAATAAAGTTATAAATTTATTTTTCAAGTACTGTTTTATCTGTCTTGTAAATTTTCTATTCTGTCTACTAAAACGCTCCATCAAAGTTAAGGCATTCCCTTTGTGAGTGACCTTAACGGAGGTGGGGTGTTACATGTAGGATTGTCTTAGTACTTAGGAACGGAATCATCTTGTCCATCCTTTTTATCTACCTTATCTATGTTACAGCCATATCATGATGCCTATTTATGTCTTGATCATTTACCTTACCTATTATTTGTAAAAATTACTAGACTCGCTAGACTTTATGTCTGACCCATTTTGTTTCCACCTCTTTTCTTTCCTTTCCCCCCCTCAGGTTTGCAAGGAGGGAATACTACAGCTTAGTGCCGATTTCTTTCGGTTGCTTGAAAAGAGTAGATGTATCGCTTTGGACTCTCTCATCTTTATGGCTTTGCTTATGCTAAGAGGGGATTTATGCATTTATGTTATTTTAGTATTTGCTTCTTTATGTACTTTGAAGTTTTTGGAAAAGACAATTGATCCTGTTGTAATGGTTTTTGGAGACCACTTATGTAAGCTTGTTTTGAAGTTATGATGCTATGAAATAAGTTTTATCTTCCGCTGTGTTTTATTTATTTATTCTTGTAATTTATCTGTTCTATACTACTATAACGCTTCATGACATTAATGCGTTCCCTTTGTGAGTGACATTAATGACCATAAGGTGTTACAGGCCATGTAGACAAGGCAGTGCTCTCAATATATACTCATAGGATGCGAGTCAAAGGAGAGACTATTTGGATTGCCTCATACGTTGTTAAGGTAAGAATGAGGGTTTGAATAAATAGTCCCACATCATAGAATAAATTGAATGAGTAATTTACAAATATGAGTTGGTGGACATGTAACATCAGAGATTTCTTTTGTTTCAAGGACGTTACGCCAACTCATATGCGTGCGCCCTATGTAGGAGGAGGGAGTACTTTGTTCCGGCCATCGTTACATAACAACTTACACGAAAAAAAATGGCCATAGAAGAAGATTCAATTGGAAAACAATAACAAAAAGGACAAGAAAGATGGGAGTATTAACCCACGTCGCATGCATCCACGTAACTAGAATAAATACGAAGTGTGTTCTTTTTTTAAACTAAGGAATTACGAAATCCCACATATCCACCTAGGTAGAAGTTAAAGCCATTAGAAAACGACCACCACTTTACACTACAAGAAAAGCTGTATACAACGGGAGATTTTTAGCATCGGAAAATTCCATCGCAAATTAGCGACGGATTTTCGTGGACTTTGTAAGGGATAATATTTTGGATTTTATATGTCATTTTATTTTAATTTATTACCGTCGAATCTAATTTCTATCGCTAAATCATTGGAAATTGCAGCAATTTACCGTCATTAAAAAACTAATACTAAATTCCGTTGCAAATAGAGGCTGTTTACCATCGTCAAAATTTTGACGCTATTTTTGCAGCAGTTTTTCAAGAGATTTGAAAAGGACTTTAATATTTGTTATTTATTAAATGTTTTACATTTGGATTTTTACTTAGTAATTAATAAGTAAATATAAATTTTAAATAATTAATGTTAATAATATATTAATAATAAATAATAAATAATTACTATTAAAAGTAAATAATATTCATTAGTTAGTATTGATTAATTATTAATTTTATAAAATATAAATAAGAGGTAATAATAATTAATAAAATAGATTAATATTAGTTGTTTAATTAAATTTATTTTGATAATCAATTATTAGTATGTATTAATTAATAAATAAATAGTAATTAACAAAAACAAAGTGTTCAAAGTTTAAAAATAAGAAATTGAATAAATATTAAAGAATTTCAAAATTCCAAAGTTTCAAACATTACCACATAAGTCATTATAGAAAATGTAAAATTTTATAATATTTAAAAACTTATAAATGATAATTTATTATTTTTAATTTATTACTTATACTAAAAACCAGAAAACACAACTTTGTTCGAATGACACGTGTTAAGTAATACACGACAATTGACGATACCATCCAATATCAACTAGTGTGTAACCCGTGCGTTGCACACGATAATATTATAAAATATAGCATTTATAATTTTATTGTTAAAATTGAAACTTTATCATATAACATACGATGAATCTGACAAAATAAATAAACTATAAATTATTATTGTAGTTGTTGTTTATATAAAATATATATTATGTAACTTTTATTTGTTTAAGGAAAATAACTTTATTGTTCTTATTACTATGAGCAAGTGTTTATGCTGAAACTAAAATATTTTAATTATTTTAGATACATTAAAAAAATATTATTTATTTCTTTGAAAATATGTTAACTTTGAAATTACGTAATTGGTTAAAATATATCATCTTAAGAGTAAATAATCTGAATAAATCGAGAAGAATTTTATAATAAATTATAGTGGTTTTTATCCTCATGGACAAAACGAACAAAAAATTGTTCCATAAATTCCTCCTTTTACACTAAATTTTTTCTTTATGGATAAAATTTTAACCCCTTATCCTTATGGAATAATTTTTTGTTCATTTTATCCTTCACACTATTTTCCTGTAAATTATATAGGTCTTATATTATAGAGTTTGAAGTTAAAAACAATTTGTTTTAACATAGTGTGGGATAAATTTATTGTTTATGTACATAAACGATCATAGTTGTTTACAAACTAACTTTACCATTGTTGTTTATGTACATAAATGTATGCATGTGATCTATACCTCTACGTAGTTAAACATAAATGTTTTATTATGATTTTTATTAATATGTAAGTCCACACATATGTGACTGATATATAGATTATCGAAATACTTTAAGTCCGAGATTTCGTAAGAAAATTAGATACATAGGATCATTTCCAACTACGAATTAGCTTCAGTCATTTCTCCATTCACAGCTGAAGGAATGAAAAATGCGGAGCTCAAATATACAGAACCAAACAATATCACACCCATCCTAACCATCAAGACTCTGCATATTACCTTATCTTCTCTAAGTAACACCAGCTCCAGTAGAACTTGCTTGCTGTTTTGCACCAATACTGATATTAGCATAAGTTGATCCTTTATTTGCTCCAGCACCAATCACCTAGATATAGTTTCAAATTCAGTCAATAGACCTTTAAAATAAACTGGTATGATAAATTTCTACGATCTAGAGAGATCGTCCGATTGTGCATGTCATATTTATCATAAAACATTGAAGTAAAAATGCAAATCACTTTAAAAATTTAAACTATAAACTATAACAATAAACTGGCTATCGAAATCATTCAATGTCTCTGCCCCGAGCTAAGTTCGATTTTGATATCACTTAGATATTATAAATAAAATATATAAGCTGATAATACTTCAAACATTTATGATGCAGCTTGTTTTTTAATATCTGCCCTTCAAAATAGTTTACTTTACAAATTCAACATATTGGAAGTCAGATAATTGACAGAAAGAGCGTCGTGAAAATAAAAAACATAAGAGCACTGTTGTACCTCTTCTAGTTCTTCAAATTTTCCGTTCATCCTTGGTCCGAGCAAGCCTGGAAATAAAAAAGTTGATGGTAATGAAAAAATAATAAAGTGATAACTAAATTATAAGAGACAGGTCATATTAATTTGTGGTATGCGATATAATAAAGAGCAATCATGTACACAGTTTACTCCAAGAGCCATAAAATCAGTAAATACTTGAACCAATCAAAGCTTAAACCAAATTAACTCTTATGTCGTAATTTTGGAAACTTCTAGTTTTGGAACATAGTGGGAAGATTGGTGAGGCCACGGTCTAAAAAATCCTGGAGGTTTGAGAATATTACCCCCGTTTTTTCAACTATTCGAATTGACAACAAACCTCAGAATAAATCATAATATCCGATACATTTCCTCTTCATACATATTTGAACTTTTTCACTATGATCTGGTTTTCCCAGATAGTCAACAAAAATTGAATTCATCACAAAAATCATTCCAAGTAAAAGCAAATCAAGTCGGTTTCTATTACCTCGAAAGGTCAAGGTGGTTTTGTTCGGTGAAAAGAATGATATTGTCTTTTACAGTGACTATTTTTCCAGGGGAGTTGCAACAGAAATAGATGAAGGGTAATAGAATTAAGGACAATGACAACTAAATAACTAAGCCACTCATTCAACAAATTAGAATTCTTTGAACAAATTCTTAAAAAGAGATCAAGGTAACAAAAAATGTTAATTCAAGTGGATTACTTAAAAATGAGAATTAATTCACCAGTAAATGCAGTTAGTTGCAAATGAGAATTAGTTCACTGATCAAATTGAGTTGCCTAATTGATTCATTTAGGAAAGCAATTTTTGTTTTTCATACCTTTGATACGAACCACATGGTTTAGTCAATATTGCCGCTTTATTATTTTAATGATATTATGCTTTAACTATGTTCTTCATAACATAGATTGTAATGTAATTTCACAGGAATATATGTGAGTAATTTTCTACACTGACAACAATCATGACACTGAAAAAGAAATATAGACAACCTAAAAGCTTTTAGACATATAAGAGTAATCTGATATCATGAACTATTAACATATGTATCAATATATGCCAAACTCATGTCTATGTATCATATTTACTTACAAATAAAAAGTTCTAGTCATTTAATGTCGTTTTCCCAATCTAAGTAAAATATAACATATTGGATACTAATGGTTCTTTAGTTAAACAAAATTTATGGATAATAAGTAAAATCATTCAGACAGCAAGTACATAATTGTGCGTCATGATAGCATCTATCTACACAAAATTTTACATAAAAAACATGCTAGCAAACCAAAATTATCACATATACACACATAAGTAACAACACTTCTTGAGCTAGGAAATACCATTACAATTCTAATAATCAACAGAATCATAATATATGCAGCTATCTACGTGCTCAATATCTTAGCACCTTGAAGATGATTCAAGTCCTAACAATATTTCCGCACGCAAATATGCGGCTATGGTAATTTGATATTGAATACGAATATATTTGTGACTAATTATGTAAATATTAATATATTTGGATTGTATAAGTACCATCATACCTTTTGAAATTAAAAAAGTTAGTTTTATGTGTTGTTTCAATTTATTTCGAGAAATGTATATATAGTAATATAGTAGTTCTTGCTCTGTCAGCTGTTATTGCAGTCTTAATTTTCGTACTAATTAGGTATTAAATTTTAATATAATGTTTAAAGCGTTAAAAATCCAGCCATGCCATAGAACCATTTTGAGCTATTAATAAGGTAATACACATGTACTTTTGTGATTGCTAAATAACTAAGATTCTAAAACTGCTCATAATCTCAAGTGAACGATTTCGTTTTCATATAGTAAATCGGTATCGGTGTCAAAAGTGATGCTAGTGCATTAGTATTATGTATAAGGGTTCTAAAGTACTATGTTTTCAGTAACCTGGTAAGTAAGAAAAGTCATATCTAAATTGTTCCAGCTGTCCTAACGCATTGAATACTCGTTTAAAATTGTCCTGGACATGATTTCAGTTTGGTAAAATCATGATGAAATAAAATGGAATGTTTTGGAAAATTAATAAAATTTATACTTAAATAAACAGGAACAAAAATTATCGAACGAAATAACAATCATCTAACGTTTGTCATTGCTCTTGCATTCGGAAATTTCTAATAGTTCGATATCCTTGTTAAGCACAAATTGAGGAATTAATATTTTATAACATGATCTGTTACATGAGAAACTGTACATGAACAAATATGGAAGTTAAAGAATGAAGTTCATGAGGAATTAATTGAATGTAAAAATACGACAACTTGACTGCCCATACATTTATGTTTGCTGATAATGTCCCAGGTTTGAATATCATAGATGCCTAACTATTGTTCTCCAATCATCGCAGCAATATCACCCCTGACATAATACTTTCCAATGAGTAAGCAATTATTTGTGGAGTATTTTCACCAAAAAATGCAGGTAAAAAATTCATTGTAAAGGAACACTTGGGAACGTATTATCTAAAACCTTAGCATTTGTTGATATAAGTTTAACACAAAAGAAAAAAAAAACCTTCTAAACAATACATAAGTTATTTGGGCAGACAAATAAATCTACATTTTCACAACTTCACATAAAGCAAAACACAAATTTAAGCTAAACATGTTACCTTGATATATTTTTGTTGATACCCATCTAGGTTGATTAAGTATAAGGAGAGGTACAATAATTGCAATAATGACACCATAAAAAATAATCACTGGTTTAGACAATCATCAACAATCCTTTTTTGTATAGTCATTTCCTAACATTTCCATATACAGTGGATTAGTTGTGCAACATCACAGCATATAAAGTCAAGATAGTTAGCAGTTGTTATCATAAAGTTAAATTGTTACTTTTACTTACTAAATTGTAATTTCAAAATTGCAGTAACTTCATATATCCATGTTAAGCGAACTTACTTTAGATCATACACAAATACTCAGAAATCCTAGCTTGTGCACAAATATCAAATTCCCCAACTGTTGTTGAAGGCCTAAAACATCAAATATGTTAGCCTAAAACAGTACTTCTTGGTTATGCTGTAATATGACATTAGTCTCAGAAATCCTAGCTTGAGCACAAATATCAAATTCCCTAACTGTTGAAGAAGGCCAAAAACAACAAATATGCTATCCTAAAAGGATACGTTTTTGATTAAGCTATAATACGATATTAATTATGTATCAAAATGAAACACCACTGTATGTTAATTGTTATTTTCTTTATGTTCACTAACAAAATATAATGACTTTTATGGGAAGTTTTAGCAAGAAACAGATTGAATTTCAGAGTATGATTCGGTAATACAAACATATTAAAAATAAGCATGCAAAGTACAATAAATATTATACACCAATGGTTATACACCACCATAGCTTCAGCTTTAAATAAGTAAACAAAAAGGAAAAATATTGTAAAATAAACATGATCCAGAATGAGATAAGTACAGTAGTGATAGGCGTATTAAAGTTATGATTGAATATAAGAAATCCTTAAAAAAGCATGACTGGAGTTTGGAGAAAAAGTAACAAAGCAGGGTACCAATGCACATACAACTATGAAAAACTCATGTTCCAATTATATCATTGTTGTTCCGCAAATACAAACCAAAAAGAGGGGAAATATCCATTCATTTTCCGGTTATTTACTCTTTATTCATTTGAACATGATATTTGTACATGACATATTTTTTACAATCAACTTTGTAATTGAATAATTATTGATCTAAGAATAAGGTTAATTCAAAGTAGTCATTAATTTTAAAAGTATATACCAATTATAAGCTTATAAGAAATAAATACATCTAATGTAATCAGTCCTATACATGTATACCTATATATTTTTGTGACAACAGAATAAGGTGTAATTCCAACAATAGTTATTAAATCTATACAAAGTATAACATATTAAAACTAACTAGTTGACAAAATTAAAATGGATTTCCAAAATCATACACTAAAATGCAATAATATACATACCAATATAGGTGACAAATAATTAAGACATGCCAAAATTAAAATTAAAACTAAAATCACACACCTGACATTACATTCACAGGGCAACCCTTCTATGTCATATATAATCTGCCACGTGCCAGAAAGGTAATAATATTTATTAATGTAAATCAATTAGAGAAGAAATAATCAAAACATTTATAAATCCTTATCCACTCATGCATATGTTAGTTATAGACTTACAGTAATTGCAGTAAGCCACAGTTAGTAATTCTAAAAAATAATTGTGCGAGACTACAATCGTGCTCACATTGAACCTAGGATAAATATATAACCTTGATAGTGTTGTGTTTCAAGAAATAGCTTTTCCACCTACAAAAATATCAGTAAGACACAAAGTAGAAATATATGCTGATAAAAAATGTCTCCCTAACTTCAAATTTTTCTGCATCAGCTCCATTAAAGATCTTAGCTGGACTAATATGGAAGCCATGCAAATTTTTTTATACATGAAATCATAAATTTTGAATATTATATATATATATATATATATATATATATATATATATATATATATATATATATATATATATATATATATATATAGGGATAGGATCAAGGAGCCCCCCAAAAATGTAGCACCTCAAATGCCTCCTAATTTCCTCCTCTCATTTATATTAAATAAAGTGAGTGGGAGGTGAGAGAATGAGTGGAAGGAGAGGGGGAGGAGAGGTGTGGTGGAAAAGCGGTAGGCTAAATAGGTGCTCACTATTTGGGGTGCCATTGAACCTATTAAATAAAGTGAGTGGGAGGTGAGAGAATGAGTGGAAGGAGAGGGGGAGGAGAGGTGTGGTGGAAAAGCGGTAGGCTAAATAGGTGCTCACTATTTGGGGTGCCATTGAACCTGCCCATGTATATATACATATACATATATATATATATATATATGTATATGTATACATATATATATATATATATATATATGTATATATATATGTACATATACATATATATATACATATACATATATATATATACATATACATATGCATACATATATATATATACATATACATACATATATATATACATATACATACATATATATAGATATACATATATATATATATATATGTGTATATATATATATATATATATATATATATATATATATATATATAGCAGCGCACACCTTGTTTAAAGGAATAGCTTGCATACTGAAACACAGTTATATAATTGTTTAATTATCACAATGTAACTATAAACAAAAAAAAATGGTGATAGCAATCCAATTTAAATTTCAAATCGTCAATAGAGATACCAAGCACCAAAAAGCTCAAACCGTCCTAAATCATCAATTTTAGCGTGGGTGATAGCTGAATTGCTATCACCGTCGCCCTAAAGCATGGATTACTGAATAAGAAAAAATAGAATAGGGTGAGAACTATACTTGGAATGCAAACAAACAAAACACAGGCTGCGGGAGAAAGAGATCACCAAAAATGCAGGCATTGAGAAAATTGGTACATGAAGCATCGGCATAAGTGATGATGATAAGTAGTATCTCGGCACTTGAGATCTGATATAGAGAAAAAACTGGAGCTTTTTAGAGTTGGCGATAAGTTATTAATCCTCAATTCAAATGAGCAACTTGAATCCAAATACTAATTAATTCACGCCGATGAAGTTGGCTACAGCAGAACGTCACCGCCAAACAAACCAGCTATTTGAACCCATCAAACCTATAACAATGCAAATAAAGCTATGAAAAAACTGGATGCATAGCATATTAAAATTACCTCACAAGCAGGGGAAGTAACTTGGATTCACGAAAGATCTACAAAAACAAACGAATTTTAGCAAGCGGCGAAACTAAGCTGTGAAAGCGGTGGAGTAAATTTTGGGTCGGATGAGTTTAGTAGAGGAGATGATGAAAACACGAAAGGAGCCCTTACTCAAATTCCTAGACGATGTTCCAATACACTTCGAGTTAGCTTTGGATCTGTGCAGATCCACATTGGATCTTCCCAGATTTGTCATCCCAGATCCTTTTTTTATTGAAGTAATATCTCAGAGAAGTTAATTAGGTTTTTTTTTTCCAGACGGGAGGAGAATTAAAACTGACGGGAAAAGAAATAAGAAAAGAACTGAAATGGAAGGAAGCGAACATAAAGAAATGTAGCTGGATAATAATATTATAGTACGGATAATTTATATTGTTTTATTATGTTGATTTAGTAAAAATATCTTTAGAGTTTTAAGGAGAACAAAGAGAATTAAGAGAACTAAGGAGTGTTGAGTGAATTGAGAGAATTAAGGATAGAGCTAGAAGTTGTTTTGCTTTACTATTATTTAATAGATTCTGTTCCTGTCTTTCCACTCCCTTAACCGCATTCCTTTCCATTTCCCAAATCACATTCAATAGCCCTTTCACATTCCTTAAATTCAGATCTGCTTTATTTCTCATCCGACTCTACTTCACAATCTATAATGTAGTCTCATCCTCTATCTATTGTTAACTGGGTACCTTTGCTTCGTCTGATAAGCTAATGCGATGCTTGCAGCAAATGTCAAATTAGGGGAGGCGAGGGATTGGCAGCGTATAATCAATACGACCAAATCGTAAGAATCCTGTATTTTTAGTGGTTTTCTAATGATTCATGGTTTATCAGTTTAGTTTCCATTCCTTTATCATAAATTTGATCAAATTTTATACTTTAAACTTATGCTCAAAATTGGATCTAAATTCAGATTTATTTAAAATTAATGGTGCATTTGTTGTATTTGCTGCTTTATTTCTGTTTATTTTTCAACTGCGGATTTTGTTCATGATAAAAATTTGAATTCTATATATAACAACCTAAGTTTCCATGTTCGTATATGTTAGACTTTGACCTTTGAAAACGTTGTTGGCAGCACTTCAATTCAAGAAGTCAATAGTCTGTTGCAGCAGTTTTGCTTATACGTGGTTTCTTCTTGATGAATAAATGAAAGAATTGGATAATTTAAAAGTTGTTAAATGAAAGGGAGTCTCTTTTAGGTAATAAAGTCTTAGTTCACTTTTTTGGTTTAACACTATAAAGAAAATGGGTAAATATAGGAGTGGAATTTCTTTCCTCATTTTCATATATCACTGTTGATTTCACTAAATCATTATTGTATTATTCCAACTTCTACGTTAAAAATCGATTTTGAAAATGCACAATCTGAAGAAAAATTTGAAGAGGGGAGTGTTATCAAAATTTGAAGAGGGGAGTGTTATCAAAGGATAGTTTTTATGATGAATTTTCTGTTTTTGTCCTCCCTCTGTTCTACATACATTATTTAGATTTTCTTTAACACAATAAACTCTTGTGATATGAATAATAGTTGAAGAATTGGTTTTAATGTGTGTATGGCAAGCAATTTAATTTAAAGACAGTAATGTTTTTATTAGTTGAAAATTGATCCTCATGTGGAAATATAAAATCAGACAATTTTTAGGTTGTTTAGTTATGTTTAACTATAGTTGTAATGTGAGTAATTTTATGTTCTATGAAAATAGATAAAACCATACTTGGTTAACATGTATCTACCGTCGAAGTTATAGTTTTTTGTGGAACATGAGCACATATATCAGAGAAAAGCCTGTGCAAATCCTATCTTAATATGAACCACATGAGGCAACCATGTGAAAATAAAAGTCAAATCAATTATTCTTTGACAGACTTTCAAACTATCACGGTATCACTAAGGTAAAAAGAAGATAAATGTTTACTTCGATATTCATGAACAGCAGTACATATATAAGATATGTATTACTATTACTATAATTAATGTATTATTTAATACATGCATGACTATAAAAGAATATTCACTGATTTGTAGATAACTGTCATTTGTAAAAAAGTTTTTAATGGTAATTCTTATATGCTCAAGCCATAATATTTTACCAAAAATGGTAAATGTACATTGAATAAAAATTCATAAATTTTTTTCTATGTACATAAGTTTTCTAATGTCCTTTATATTTGCGTTCATGAACTATGAAATTTTAAAATATTAACGATCAAACATTAGCTAATGTTTGTGATAATATTTTAAAGAGTATCACCATGATCGTGCAAAAAGTCCTGGTTACTTAATATCAAAATGAGGATATAATTGCTGTAACAAAATATCTATTAATTAAGTTCATTTATTATGCAGTGATCTTATATTTAATGTTTTATAAGTTTTGAGTCCATTGAACCTTTTGCATGGTAGTATCTGTACTATTATTTCCTACTACCAATGATCAACTGATCGTAATATTCAAATGCACTGGTAAAAATTTGCACTGGTGAAATAATCTCACAAAGCTACACTTATCAAATGGGTCGTTTACAAGCCTAAATCTGTACAAAAATTTAAGTTAGTGTTTGCAATTATTTCACAATATTTTGATTTAATTCCATCAAACTATGGAATTATGATTATGATACTGCTATTTGTAGCCGGATCATTTTATGTTATTTAATTTCCAATGTAAGATAAGAAGTTGAAGTTTGTGATTCTACCATGATTTTTGACCTTCTGTAGTTATCAGGTATAAAGGGTCCACAAAAAACTAAACCGCCTTGCTCATATCTTTTTCTCCATTTCTATTTTTTCATGGTTACGTATTGCAAATGATTGTATAATCTTAAATGTTTTAATCATATCCTTTTATCCAATTCTATTTTATACAGTTTCATATATATGAACCACTAATTGCTTGATTCATAAAAATTAAGTATGTATTGGTACTCCTATCGATCTTCAAACATTGATATTTCTGAATTTTCTGCACATGTAATATATCAGCTTTTTTCCATGTAGGTATATTAAACCAATTTTATGTTAAGATATTCTTTGAGTTGATATAGTAATAGTGACAAATCAGTTGATGATTTCATTTCAGTTCATCCATGAACTATTTTCTTCTTGTTTACATTGTCAATCTTGCTTTCGTTGTGTTGGCGACCAGTTTAGCTGATGTCATGCTTTTGTATGAGTAATTATTGGAACTTTAATGGAAGACATTACAGGATAAGCAGTCTATGTTGTTTCTCTTACATTCAAGACGAAGTAGTTTAAAACTGGACCATTTTTTCAAATCATTAATAACCACAAAAATTCTGTACAAAAAATATTTGGTTCCATGTATCCTCGCATTGGTTTCAATTAAGTTTTCAATACACTATTATACATTGTAAAGTCAAATTATATGTTTTTAATTGATTTCGTTTAGTTACCATTTGTCAAAAGTATTGCCTTTTTACTTTCAAAATTAGCAATTATTTATCAATTATTTGTGGTTATATAATTGCACAATTAAAACATTTATTGTAGTTTCATGGTAATATTTAAGTTGCAATACACTAGTGTATGATCTATTCATATGAGCGCAAAACTCAATTCTACTTAGATGTTTGGCTCCTTAGACAACTTGAAAAATAATCTGTGTTCCATGTCTAAATTGATAGGCTGATAACATCCTAGAATCTATCTATCTATGAAACCACACATTATGTAATTGCCACGTGTCCCAATATCAATTCTACGCCCGATCCATAAGAAGTGAGGGTCGGACGGTTTATTTTCTCATGCTATCATTATTTTCTCCTCCAGTTTCCTTTTCAAAAACCTAATTTTGTACTGAAACAAATTTTAATTCCTCGTAAATCGCTTCTCTCATTCCGTCGTACATAAACTTTAACGAGTTCAAGAAACACATGTCAAGTTGAGATGCTCATTCATTCTCCAAATCGCATGATCCCTATGTTTTTTAAATCTGTTTCATTAGGATATTTGTCTTCAACCAATGATTTTAGCTCTAATATTTATTATCTTACTTTGATTACCATGTTTGAAAATTATAATTTGTTTGTTTTAAATTTTACAATGAGCAATTTAAAGGAAACATATTATCTTCTTCTTCAAGTGGGGATTCACATGTTTTGTATTTGGTAACATGAACATTAAAACATTTTTTTGGTAGATAGTCCATTTTTTAAAAAGACATTTTATGTGAATTAATTTGCGGTATTTCAATTTAGCATCAATTGGAATTTCCTTTACATGGTGTATTTAAATGTTGATTTAAATGATTCTTTTGTTTTGCTTGCACCATATGAATTTAGGTGGCAGCATTGAATACATGTTATTCCTAATAAGAAAATAGGATGTAACAGTTACTTGAATGTGCTTGATTAATTAGAAAAATCAATTATAGTAATACACCGATGGATTCTAATTAAAAATTTGTTAGTGAACACTATAGAAATGTTTTTCATAAATTTTAGCACATAATGTATATGCATTAAGCATTAATAGATCAATTTTCTTCATGCTAAGACATTCAGTAATCATGTTACATATGATGGTGCTGAAATTTTATATGAACAGTTTGGCATCAGTTGATTGAATATCGAATCCAGAATTATTTAGTGGTGCCTTTGACATACTGTTTTTGTTACAAATCCCGTTATATCATAAATGTTCAATCTTGAAACATTGAGTTTAAATCATGAAATAATTAACAAGAAAACCCATTATCAATATGAAACAACCGTGTTTTGCTAGGGAATTTTTTTATTCATGCATCATGCATGGAAACATACATTAAATTGAAGAATTTTGAATAGAAATATGATATTTATTTGAGGTAATTAATAGTTAGTTCTACACTATTTGAAGTTCGGATCATTTTTCTATGTTGTTTTTTTTTTTCCTTTTTTTTTTTTTCTTTTCTACATTTGGTTGGAAAGAATAACTTATTCCTTTGTCTTCAGTAGCGAAATTACCTAAAGATGTAACTAACAGAATGGATACTTATTTCGTCCACTAATGTCAAAAGTTCGTGTTTCTTTCTTCAGCTTGATGCAACAATATTTAACAACTTTATGCTTTTAGTGTGTGCTGGTTGGATATATTTATGAATTTGGAGTGATGTGTTTCTCCATAAATTGTTTTTTCAATTTTAGAAAATAAGAAATAATATACAGCTCCTTGTATATGGTTTCTCTATCTCATGCATTTTATTTAGCTACTAACGTGCCTATTCAAAGATGACGTTCTTTTCTGTTAACTTTCTTTGGTATGTGAGAATACTATAACTTATGTTCTTCATTAAAACTTAGAAAACATGCTAGAATTTTCCTCAGTAAACACTAGCGTTCTAATCATTACATTACACAATATATGTTTTTCATGTTATAGTCATATTGTTCGGTTCTTTATTTTTGATCGTCTCCACGACTGAACTGTGTGCTTTCTGTGACTAAATATTTAATTTAAGTTTATTAAAAACTCTTTTTTTATGAAATATTTGGTACTCTATAATGATTTATGCATTAATTTATCAGAAAGTTAATTTAATGTGTTCTTTCGAGGACCCTTTCAAGTCCAGCAGCTCTATATAAAATCGTACCTTGGCCTGTTGTTCCCCATGTCTTATTATGTATCATCAACATTAACCAGGAATGAAGTTAATATGTTGTTCCTCATGTCTCATGTATAAAGCATATAGGTTAGTGCTGGTTCTTCGGTTCTCTGTTGTACTGATGTTAATGAAGTGCAAAGAATAGAGCTTAAGGAGAGTACAAGATGAGAATGTTGTATAGAGTCCTAGGAAAATATGCTCATTGTTGAAACCTTTTAGATTACTGTGTCATTGAGCTAATACTCATATTCAAAGTTAGCTTGGAATGCCAGTCAACTTTGCAAACTCAACGTAATACTAATAAAAACTTAAAGGTGACAACTGTGAATATTTTCAAAAATTCAAAATAAAGCTACAACCAATGGAGATATTGTTGAAGTTCCTATGTTCATGAAGATTGGCGAAACATGGAGGTTATAAGGAATTATAACCACATTACCAACACGTCGGTTTAGTTGTTCCAACAAAAGAGATACCGATAGAAAGAAGAGCAAAAGCAAGTTGAGTTGTTCAAATTCAAATCCTTTCTTTCTACCATCATTTTATGAGCAAGTTGAGGCTTTGTAGATAATATGTTTTTTTATTAATAGAATGTATTGATGATTTTTAATCCTTGCATTCTATGTTTG
Organism: Allium sativum; assembly: GCA_030737875.1. Classification (NCBI taxonomy): domain Eukaryota; kingdom Viridiplantae; phylum Streptophyta; class Magnoliopsida; order Asparagales; family Amaryllidaceae; genus Allium; species Allium sativum. Next base: position 25,568 of record JASFAX010000426.1, read on the forward strand.
AAACCAGCATGTTTCTTCTATTGCAAATATTTTTCTTTTCCTGTGTTGACTTATTGTATCTTCTCTCCATCCTATTTATTCAGCTAAATTTCACTATTATTTGCTGCTCTTGTGTTATTTATTGGCATGTAATGGTCCCACGTGCATTCGCATATATGTATACGTATGCATAGGGAGTCAGACCGATCAACATCGATCTGGACATTTTACAGTTCAAATGGTTTCTCAGTTTTACCTGTTAGAATAAACGATTTTTGAAAATTCGATCACCTGTTATCAATACCATCGTAAAGATGAAATATATTATTTCAATATTTTTGCCTTTGTTGTTAGTAATGCAGTGAAATACACAACAGAGTAATTTGATAATTTTACTTTTTTGGAATATTGTGTTAAGAATCTTTAGAATTATAAGCAGGGAATTAACGGTGGTTTGATTGCATTCGAGTATTATTTTCTGTTATTATATATGCATGTATTTTAGATATTCAATAGGTATACAGGGCTATGGTTATTTGAGCTGCCCTAGAATATGTTTATAAGCTAGCTCATAATATGATCATGTTTGATCGATACATTATTTAGTGCTTTATTTAGTCTCACTCCAAGTTGACTTCAGTTTAATATGTTTACACACAAGAGCATCTCTAGCAGCATATCGAAAATCGGAGGAGGAAGAATAAATAGAAATATGAGCGATCCACACTTCTTTAGCAATAATCAACAGTCCTTTTTTTTTTTTTTTTTAAATTTTTTTTTTACTAAAGCTTCAAACGGAAATTTGATTTTCGTTTACAAGCTTTTTAGGGTTTCTTTTTCCCGTTTAAAAAGCTAAATGAGAATCAGATTCCCGTTTTTACACAGCTGCTCAAAAATATAATGGGCAAAATCCCCGTTTGTTATTACATTCCTACATTCAAACCGTTACTGTTGTAGCACAAGGTAAGGAATTGAAGCATTGATTTTTCCCGTTTCCGAATGTATGAGCCACCACTGGAGATGCTTTGGGAGCTATGTTGCAGTTTTTTGTATCGTACATCTACGATATGTCGCTGTCTCACTCAATTGTGGTAGTTGTATCGACTGTTGTTTAAACAGGGTAAGTAATATATGGTACCACATTTTATCCTAAAATTTTGTTTCTTTCATTTAGTTAAGATGTATGAAATCAAGTCCATTTTTGTGCAAATTAAAATTCGTTGTCGATGGTATTTTTTTTAAATTATCATCTCTTTTAAGAACAAAGAGAAATGAACTTTTGGTTCAAAATTAATTAAAACAATCAAACAACATAAGAACATCATAAATAGAATAGAATATTGGAAATAGTTCGAAAACATTAAAATAATGGGATAAACAAAATAAACATAACAAAAATTTGGAAATAGTTCGGTAACATATGAAAATAATGATATACACAATTAAAAGAACAACTGCCCGTATGCGTAGCACGGGTCACGCACTTGTTATTATATAAAATAAAATACAATTGTAAATTATTAAATATTACTAAGTTATAATTAATATTTATTAATTATGTTTAATAGTAAATAAATATAATTAATAATTGATATATAACTTATATGTTCAAATTTTATAGTCATGTATTTTTTTGAAGCTATTTTGCAGCAAGTTTTCAAGGGATTTGCAAGGGATTAGTATGCTTATTCTTCATAAGAAATTTTACTTTTATGTTTTTACTAAGTAATTGATAAGTAGAAATAAAATTTAAATAATTATAGTTAATAATAATATACTAATAGCGAAAATATATAATTACTGTTAATAGTAAATAAAGTTCAATAGTTAGAATTGATTAATTAATAATACTAAATAATTAATAGGTAATAATAATTAATAATATAGATTAATAAGTAATTTTTAATGATTAACAAACACATTTTTAACAATAGCGATTTCGGCTAGTTGCAATAAACAAACTTTTAACAAACTTCGTTTTGTTACCAATTGAAATAAACATATTTTTTTACAACTGATTATTAATATTAAAATTAATATCTAATCTAATTTAATATTAAAATATTAAAATCATGTGTATACTTGGTTCAAGTGGAGTATTCTATATGTAGACGGTAAAAAAGTAGCTGACGCCCATCGCGTCCATTGCAACAAATCCAAACGGCTCTTTTTTATAAATGGGAAAACGAACTATTTTGGACCTTCTAACAACATCTAAAACATATATAACATAAATATAAGTTCTGATTAATATAAATTGTTATTCGTTTATTCTTCCATTAACATACAATCATTTTACACAAATATAAGTTCTGGTTTAACTGGTTATATTGGAGGTAAACTTGATGGTAGATTATTATTATAGACATTATTAGTAAACTTTAATCTATAAAATTTATTGTTGCTACAACAAAATCACCTTTTTACAGCGATCTATAACAAAACTTTGTAAAAGATGTAACTTTACAATGTTTTAGACAAAAATGTTAAAAAAAACTTATGTTTTCAAAACATTTTGTTTAGAAACATTGTAAAAGATAAACTTTTATAACATTTTCATATAACACAATAAAGCAGCAAGTTTGACAATTGAACATAATTAATACCATAATTAAATCAGAGGAACGTACAAAAATTTTGCAATTTTTAACATGTAAATTTGCATGTTACAAAAGAGATAAATGATAATCAATCTTAATTGATTATCATTCATTGCAAGATTAAATACCATATATTTATTATTTTGTAATAACTTCATAAAAGGTCACATGCATATAAGACTGTTATTGTTCAATCACAATAATGGCTCATTAATATTTACTTATATGTAAATATATTTCTGTTACATATATGTAAATATATTTCCGTTATAACTTTTAATGGTTCTATTGCATTAATTGCATTACAATATATATAAACATATCACCCTTATAACTTTCAACAACTCTACTGTATTAATTGCTCAATAATAAATTGGTAACAAAATTAATTTTTTAAATAAATTCATAACATATATATACATTTCAATATATATATATATATATATATGTATGTATGTATGTATGTATGTATAAACACGTTCTAACTAGTAATTAATAATTAAAAAATAATTAGTAATTAATCAATAATTAGTAATCAATAATCAATTGTTAGACATTAAATATTTAATTAATAATTAAAATTTTATACATAATTAACTATCTTTTCCTCGACTCATTCACTTTATTGAGCTGTAACGTACATTTTTTTTTAAGGCTAATTCTATTTCAACCCGAGTTTTTAGTTAGTAGCCCCCCTTAATAACTTTAAAATTTTAAAGACAAAATTACCCTTGGGAAGTTTTCTTCTCATCTGTTATGAATATTACGTAGTTTTCCACGATTCCATAAAACATCAAACGTCCAAAACTCTAATTAAATCATTGAAAATAATAATTTATAAACAAGTATATGATGGATTCTGAAGAAGGAGATGATTTCTTATCTCAATCAAAGCTATTATTTTTTACTATTTTAAATTTGAGAACAATAGCGTGGAAGGCATGTAATCCACGTAGTCTTCTTGTGTGATTTACTTATTATTAATGTATTACCCTATTTTACACGAATAAAATCAAAAAAAGCCCTAAACTGGATTCGAAGAAGATGTCGCGCGTGCTGATGATGAAGAAGTTGCTCCTGTTTGAGATGATGAGCGCGCTTGATCTTGATTGATTGTTGAAAGAGAAGAAGCCAATTGATTTTTGAACGTGAAGGGCAATTGTGGAAAGCGTGGGGGGGCTACTAACTAAATTTCTAGGTACGCAAGAATTTTTGTATTTAGGGGGGCTACTACTCAATTTTATGGGTTGGAATAGAATTAGCCTTTTTTTAATTGTGGAACGTTCTAACCAAATTAGTTCTAATCAAATTAGGGCTCTAACCTTAAATTTCACTTGGCTCCAAAATCAAATTTTGGCTCCAGTTCCTCAAAATTTTAGCTCGTACCCAAAATTTCCCTTTTCCGTTGACTTGTATTCTTCCAAGGGTATTGTTATTAACACTCAAATATTGGTGGAGGGGGGGGGGGGGGGGGTGGTCAATTTTTAAAAACACTCCAGTCATAAAAATAATGTTAAAGGGGGTCACGTTTTTTTACGTTTCCTTTTTAACTTGGTAATAACATCAGTTACCATCAAAAGTTGCAATCAATTTCAACTACAAAAAATTCCCTAAATTATTTGCAAAAAAAAAAAAAAAAAAAAAAAGATCATTTGAGGAAATGAGGTGTATTGACAAATTCGGCTGTGGGATACCGTATTTTTTTTTATATATGCATATTAATTTCCTATAAATGATATATTTTCATATGATCAGATGCATATCGACAAATGAGATTATTGATAATTTGGTATAAAAATCTGATGCAGTTCGACTAATATACCGTATTTTTTTTAAATTAACAACCAAGAAAAAGATTATTGTAAAAAAGACTAATTTTGTAAAATAAACTTTATTTGTTAAAGGGGTGCTCTCTGCATTGATACTCCCCTTAACAAATTCTATTTTCTTTTTAAATTGACCCCCTTTAACAATACTTGGAATGTCAATAACAATCCCCCTCTTTCACTCATTTTTGTCTTTAACAGTACCTTCTGGAAAGGAAAGCGACTTTTCTCTCCAAGGAGGAGAGAAACTGCCAAGCCATTTTAGCATTTCATTATTCAACGAGATCAACCCTATCGCTTTACCACTAAAATACACAAAATCTTGGTCTACTGTAGTTCAAGACATATGGGTCATCGCTCAAATCTCTTGCTTTTCCGTTCCCTTAAATCTACATACCGTAATTTGGATCTGGAATATTGATGTCCAGTTCGGTCTAACAAGATCAAGCCACCAGAGGCTGAGTGCTTCAGCGTAATTATCGATTCTAATCTTCTACTGAAAATTCGATTCTCGCAACCGATCATCAGGTAGATCGATCTGCGTTGGTTTTTGTTTGAGTTACGGTCGGTAAATGTCTTGCCACTGGTTTTAAGATAAGAAGATTTTGGACGATTTGAAAAAAACCATTGACTTCCAATTATTGATTCTTTTGGTTTTCGTGATTTTAATAGAAACATATTCAATGAAAAATTCTGGGAATATTTCAACGCTACTTTATGGAATTTACTCAAAGTATAAGACCTTGATGTTCATTCTGCTGAATAGCTCATTGACTTCAAATATTGATTATTGAGGTTACTAATTCTAACAGCTAAATTGGTTTTATTTGTTGCTAAGCTTAATGCTGAATATTCACTACTGTATTTTTGCTCGAGAACCGTAAGTTATTCGAACCATCAAGTATCAAAGATGCTCTCTTTTTGGATTTACGATGGGTTTCTACTAGCATAATGGTCCTAACTAGTTTCAGTGATGATAATTGTTAATGGAAATTTACAGTGGAATGTTCAACATGCTTCATATATTGAATTCGTTATCAGTTTCACAAGTTTTTTTTCATTTGGTACATGGGAAATTGTGGTTGCTTTTATTTGGATATATTGGTACCGAATTCAAAATATGAAGCATGCTGAAAATTCCACTGTAAATTTCCATTAACAATTACCAAATAAAAGCAACCATTGTTACAAATTATGGGAATCCTCTGCATGCTTCACAAATTGAATTTTCAACATCCTTTACTTCACTTGTGGCAAGTTTCTAATTTACTTGTTACAGTCGGGTATACGTTTGTGGTTCATGATCAGGATTGATTAAAGAAGAAGTGGAACTTGAGGATTTATGGTCAGAGTTGTGTGCGTTGAAGAATTTGTATGCTATGCTTCTAAAACAATGTAAGCATTGAGTTTAATAGCAAGTATAGAATTGAAATTCCCTATTTATTCGACCTATGGTCTGCTTCTAAAAAGCGATGTAAGCATTGAATTTGTATTGTCTGCTTCTAAAAAGCGATGTAAGCATTGAATTATTTAAGGTATTGACTCTATGGTGTAATAGTGCGGCATTGAATTTGTTTGCCTTTCTTCCATTTTAGGTCCTTTTCCTTTTATTTGTAACCATTTGTTTATTTGATTATGTATCCAACTGTAATAGTGTTTAATGTAAATTACGCAACATCATCGTAAGAATTTGGAGTTAACTGGGCTCGGTACACACAATGATATGTATACAGATACCTCTTGATTAAGGTAAACAGCCAATAATTTCATTATTTTTTTACCTGCATCATTATTATTCTAGTTTTATGTAATTTCTTCAAAATTGGTTAAACTCAGATAACTAAGAAGAAAAGAACTTGCTAATGGCATTAAGGAATTGGAGAAGAAGATCGCCCGAACAAGCGAGTAGCTTCATCAACATTCTCAACATAATCGCATCGCCTTCAAGGCCGCCATGATTCGATCTGGAGTTCTTGCGTGAATACAGGCTCTAATATAGGCCTACTTACAAACCAAACAAGGTATGACCAACATGAAAATATATTACCCACTTTGTTTCAAAACTAACATTTAGTTTGGCTTATAACTGATGTAATCTTATAAACTCTTTATAGGATGAGTGGGTGGTATGTAGGGTGTTCATGAAGAGGCCAGGAGCGAAAAAATACACCACCCAGCCGCGAGCAACGAACCAGTACAAGATCGACATGCCAAACGCAACGCTGATGCTAAACGAGTTGATGCATGCAACATACACTTACTGCCACTTTGGTTTAAGTAGATCCTACCACCTGACGCATGCATATCTGGTTGAGTTGAAAGGTTCGCAAAAGGGCAATAATGCAACAAGGTTTGTCAACTTTGATGCTCAACTTTGTCAGGATTTGCATTGGGCAACCTCCATGCAAGGCTATTATGTTGAATTGATTTAGTAAGGTATGGAATTTTGAGGTGCTAGTTTCAGTTATGAGATGATTGGTGTGAGGGCTAGTTGATGATGATGTTCCTGTTGCTAACTGCTTTGTGATGGCAAAAAAAAAAAAAAAAAAAAGTGAACTTGAGATGTTGACCGGGCTTGATTGAGAGGAGCTTAGGTTAGAGCATTGGTTATTTAACAGTTGAGAGTACAATTGTATATGTATTGCATTGATTGTAAATGACATGTACTGTATGTACTATTTGTGTTAAATAGTAATAAATTTGTGTGTTGTATTCATAACCGCATTCTTTATTTTTTTTGTTGGGTTATGTTATTTATTTTATTATTGATAGTTCAACGATAGTATTTGGTAAAGCTATAAGCAAGAAACAAAAAGAACGTTTATTGAAAGAATAGAAAAGGAATAGCGATGGATTACCTATAGAAAATGTTTGATTTAAAAATTATTTTGTCGCTAACCCTTGCTAATTAACAAGGCTTTATCAATGTTTCTGTATAAATAATAAATTTTGGTAAATTAATTATCCACCGGTAAATAGTCGGTATATAAATTAAAATTAAATTAATAAAAAAAAATTATTTTTATTATATAATTAGTAAAATGACGGAAAACTGCCAAAAAATTATGCTAAATTCCGTCGCAAAATCTGACAAAAATACCGTTATGGTTTTTACCGACCACACCATTATGCAGGAAATCCGTCGCTAAGGTCTGTTTAGCGACGGATTAGAAGCGGATTCGCCCGCTGCTATATGCGGTTTTTCTTGTAGTTACAACTGACATGATAATAATCGCATGAATGACAAACAATGTAACACCCCGTAATTTTAACAACACTAAAGAGGACAAATTAAAGAATAATTAATTTAATATTCAGAATTAAGGGAAACAGACTGTGCCATTGTATTTGTCCCGGAATTCTGGTCAAAATAGACACTTGGTTTGTGTAAAACGGACACCGTATGAAGAAGCTATTAAGGTTTGAAGTTTGTATACGCACAAGATAATTATATATATATACGCAACAGTTCAAACCTATCCAGAAATCGGTTCAAAAATCAAAATTTGGGTGAGCGGCAAAAATCCCGCCTAAGGGTGTCGACCCCTCAAGGCGGGTGTCGACCCATTGGTCGACCCCTCAAAGGGGGGGGGAGGGGGGGAGGGTTGGCCCCCCGCGGCAGATATGGGCAGTTAGGGTTTCTGGGGTTCGACTATAAATAAGGTCTTATTTCTCTTGTTTTATCACACCAAAAATAATGGAGAACTTGATTCTGCCTCTGCCCAGATCAAATCCAGTCTTTTTCTCCTTCTGCAATCAAGTTATTCAAGTGTAGATCTGTGATTCAACATCTTCTATTCTTCTTCTATTTTTTTAGATTCAAACACTTTGAGTTTAAGTTACTTCTAGATTTAAATAATTAAAAATTAAAATATGATATGATTATAATTTTGATCTATGCCTATGGCTGCTTGAATCATACTAAATCTGTTATAAATTGTGTATCCATGATATTCTGACATGACTATGATTTGGATCTTAACCTTTATCATGTCAGATCTACCTTTGATTATAGATCTAATTCACTGTTTAGATCACCTTATACCTGTTCTATTAGGTTTATGGCCAAATCTGATTTCTTGTTAGTTGGACATCTAAATCATTGTTTAGGTCACATCATGCCTAGGCCTATTATGCTAGAATCAGTGTTATTATCACATATTCATCCTAAATTCTTATCTTGCCATTATGTCACTATATGTTTAAGCCATTACATGTCAACCTTGTTAGTATGATCATATCTGTCCTTTTCCCTCTATCTTTTCCCTTTTATTTTTGTATAGTCAGGCTACCTTCGAGCCTAGGCATGCCGCTGAAATATCTGAATACGTTATATAGGGAACGAGGGGAAAACAGTGAAAATTGGGCATAACTTGTAATTGGGAATTTGGGCATAACCTGAATAAAGCGTAATATTATGAATTTGGGGCATATAGTTTATTATGAACATAACTTGGGAAAAGGGGCATGGAAACCTATAACGACATAGGTAATTTTGTCAATAATGGAAATGCCTTGGATTACAGTAATTAGAAACTGTAACCACACCTAGACACAAGGTTAGATTACACTTGTGGTGGAAGTCTGCACGGAACCAACCGACAAATCCAGCGACCACAAGTACTGAATTAATGTGAGGGGTCTAGGTGCACAAACACGAGACGTACTAAGACACAAGGTTAAGCCCGACTTGTGGAAGAAGTTTGCCCGGACCCGACTGACATATCCAGCATCCACAAGTGGTAGGCTTAATATGGGAGGTCTAGAACATTATAACCATAAATGAACATGGTAATGAATTGGAATACTTAACCTAGTTAAATCCATAGGGATTGTGTGAACATGTCAATTCGAATAGGGGTTAAGTAAACTTAGTTGATACAGTGGGAGAAGTTAAGTATATCTGGGTTGGGTGGGTAATATTTATATATATAGGCCCATAAACTTAACCTACTGGGGTTATGTGATTAAAGACACCGTTAGGTAAGCATAACCTGTGGAAATCCTAGTGGGGATGCAAGACAAAGGGGAGAGCTTGCATCATCTTATGTGTGGGACCCGTTTTAGTCAGTAACCCATATAACGGTATCAAACAAGTACTCCTCCCTAGGTCGGGGTTGGAGCACCCATACTGGGATGATTGTAAGAGATCCAAACGTGGAGGACGGTGTAGGTAGCGCAAACCAATCGGGTCATGTGCGTGCATGGTCTGGGCAGAGGGGGACAAGACGACCGTGACACCAGCAGATATGGTTGTTCACATTCGGAAAATGAAGGGTTGCAACTTTAGGGAGTGATACACCCTACTGTGGGGCCAACACAGCGTATCAACGAAGCAGGGAGCCGATCGATTAGAGTAGTAGTTTGGGTACATCTGGATGTATGCCTAAGTACACCATCTTTTTGTTGTTGGGGATCATCTTGTTATAAGACATTAGTATTGGTGCAGAGTAATCATTAGAGAAGCGTATACACTCTATCATGTTTACCTTGTCATACCTGCCTTTTGTGATGTTATCCTTCTCATCCACTTTATATGCCTGTCATGATACTTTTACTTATTTATTTGCTAAAAGTAACTAGACTCGCCAGACTTTATGTCTAACCCTTTTTGTTTCCTCTTCTTTCTTCCATCCCCTCCCCCCTCCCCCCAGGTTCTCAAGGTGGGAATACTCAAGCTTGATCTGTATTCTGCTATCATTTTGTTGGAGCTGCTTAGATGTATTGCTCAAGCTCTTATCTTTGCTATTATGGCTATGTTTTTATTTGGGATTATGCTTCTTTTATTTTTGTACTCTGATGTTTTATGTGCAAGATAGAAGTTTTAATGATGTACTGGGTTTATGTATTTTTAGACATATGATGTTCTGAACCACGATGCTTTATGATTAATAAAGTTTTTAATTCCGCTGCTATTTTATATTTGTCTTATAATGTTTCTGTTTACCTATAACGCTTCACGAAACTTAATGCATTCTCTTAATGAGTAACATTAACGGACGTGGCGTGTCACGCTTGGTATCCGAGCTGAAGGTTGCCAGATTAGATAAATTTTTTGAAAATTATTTTCAAAAAGGTTTTAAAAGAAAGCATTTTCAAAACAAAAGTCTATTTTGAAAAACATACCCCCAAAAGCCAAATGTAATATCTTTTGATCCTTTGTCTGAATCTCTTTCCTTTTCTTTTCAGCATGTTTGGGTAACCAAATATTCCTGAGGGCGTTACGATACCAGGCTGGTTCTGTAGGTATCTAGAGGCCACGATGCCTACCGGTGGTCAAGCTGACGTTCCTCCCCCAGCTGCACCCGTCGTTCCTCCTCCTCCCCCCCCTGCGTGCAGACAACTTCTCTAAGATCTGCAAGGATTTCCGTGCTATGGGAGGAAAGCCATTCCATGGATCCGGGACGTTCGTAGAGGCACGGAATTGGCTCAAGGAGACAAAGGACTTGTTTGGAATTTTCGATGTGGACAATCATAGGAAGACTCAGCTAGCCGCTTGGCTGGTGAAAGATGAAGCTTTGTTCTGGTGGGAAGTAACCCAATCGGGGCATCCGGTGGAAACTTGGGATGATTTTAAGTAGAGGTTTGAAATGAAGTTTCTTTCTCAAGTTGAGAAAAGCATGCAAATGGAAAGATTCTTGGCACTCAAATAAGGAAACTTGACTGTTAAAGAATATGTTAACAAATCCAACTAGCTAGCAAGGTTTGGGTTGGAATTGGTAGATACTCTGCATAAGAAAGCTTTGCGATTTGTTAAAGGGATGAATGAACCCCTTCATGGGTTAGCTATGTCCCATATTACAATAGGAGTAAATTTTATATGGCCTTGATGCTAGAGGAAGACAAAAGCGACAATAAGGAAGTTAAAGTTGAGGAATCACAAAAAAAGAAAGTATGGCCCAAGAAAGGACAACAACAACAATAATAGAAGAAGGGTGGAAAGAATGACAAGGCTAAGGATAAGAAGAAGTGTCACAATTGTGGGCGAGGGGGTCATTTGAACAAGGACTGCAAAAGAAGGAAGAATTCTTGCTTCAGTTGTGGAGAGGTCGGACGCTTTGCTAAGGAGTGCCCGTAGAAACAGGGACAAGGTCAAAGGGCAGGATCTTCTGGAGAGCAGGTACATGCTCTCGTGACCAGTGTTCCAGATAGAGGTAGGAAAATTTCCGTGGAAGATTTGATTTGTGACGCCCCGCCCCGCACCAACCGTCATTTACTCCAAAAGTGCGCTGTACACATGTCCAGTTAGCACGGAACGGGTCGCCAGAAGGAAAAGGAAGAAGGAAATGAACATACAAGGATCCTGTAGAATGTCTCACAGCGCATAGAACAAAATATAATAATAACATACTTGACATAAAACAGGAGAGACAATGCATAAGCTGAAAATCAGAACTGAACATCATAGCAGCGGAAATTCAGAATACATCTTATTACAACTTTCAAACTGTCTCAAAGCAAAACAAGATAAAGGAGGTACACTACTAATGCCCAAGTAGCGACCACCAACGACACAGGGAGAATGTGTATATATATAATACGTGGAAGCCTCCTGCCCGCCTCCAGATCAGCTACTCGCACATCACCAGCTAACCTGTCTCTAGTCTGCTCGTGTGAGCACCCAGAGTAATAAGAGGAGACATAAAACTCTGGGTCAGACATAAAGCCTGGTATGAGCGATAAACATCTAAAGTGAACAATAACAGGTAGACTAAAACATACCTGAACCTGGACCTGCAACCAAAAAGTTAGCACTACATACTGTACGACACTCTAAGGTATCATATCAAATAGTGTAAAGATACGGAGGTGGGGGAGGTGTGCATGTCATAATGATGGCAAACAATCAAGCATAGCATCCATCCTCACATCTCTCACTCAGTGCATAAAGCATACGATATTCACCACTTCGATCATCCAACATTCCTTGCTACGATCACTTTGCCCCATGAAGTCATAAATGGCTTCACTGCACTGATAACGTAGCCACTAATCCTTTGCTATGTCCACTTTGCTCCATGGAGTCACTAGAACCCCACTGCACTGGCTCATAGTCTTACTACGCATCACCTTGCCCCTCAGGTCATAATGACCCTACTGCACTGATAACATAGTCTTGCTACCATCACTTTGCCCCTCAGGTCATAACGACCCTACTGCACTGATAAGTAGCCCATCATTCCTTTTCAGTGGTGGATCGAAGTTATGAACGTCGACAACTCCTTAGCACACGTCCCGCAGCGAAGTCCAACCATGAAGTGAACTCATTGGTTCCCAACTGGTTCCGGGATCCTGAGCTCTAACTTCCCATATTGGACTACCTTTGCATCTCGGGTTATTGGTCGTCACCATCGAATCGGATCGTAGCCTTCATCTCGGATCGGTTCGGAGTCTTGTTCCCTCGTCACCACGGTTCGGATCGGGTTTCTGCATTCGGATCGGGTCGCGCCATCAACTCGTGGTCCTCCAGTTCCATCGGATCGGTTCGAGTACCCTTCAGCGGATCGGGTCGGGGTCTCCAAGTCCATCGCCATGGATCAATTCGTGATAGGCTCCTTCGGATCGGATCGTGGTCCTTCAAGCGGTTCGGATCGGACGCACTTCTCCAGGTCGACGGATCGTGCTCACCCTTCATGGACGGATCGGGTCGTAATGCTTATTCGCGATCCGGATCCGGATCGGAGTACTTCAGTTTGGGCACGGCGCTGCATCGATTCGCTTCGTGGGCCTTGCGCAGACGGTTCGGTTCGGAGGAGGTGACTCGACTGGTGGGGATGCCCCCACGATCCCATAGGGCGATCCGATCGTCCCTCAACCCCCTATCCGATCCGAATCCCTGCACCTTGTCCAGCTAGCTGTTTACGCCCCTCGACGGCGTTTTCGACCATTCCAACTATTCTAACCAATCACAAAGCATTTCATACAGTCATAGCAACATGCATAATCAACCACAAACATCAAAACATCAATATGATAGGTAAAAATGGACCAAACATACCCAAAATCCCATATTTCCCTTTAAGCATGTTTAGGTGAAACTAATGATAGGATTAGCAAATCTTAACCAAATTAACCCAAATTCATATCAGAGGTCTAAAACAACATTCTGAATTTTATAAACATTTTTTCCAGAATTTTATCATGTTTAGATTCGCTAATTAACACTAATCACCCATAATTAGCCATAATTAGTGCAAAACTAAGCAAATCACTCACCTTAACCACAAAATAAACTAAGATCTGAAATGATTCTCTGATTTGATGCGAATTTCAATACCAAACAGCAACTCCTTTGTTGATTTGGTGAAGATCCTCCTTGATTAGGGGTTGCTAAGCCAAATCCTTAACCAAAAGATGATTTGGAGGTGATTTAGAGGTTGGAGGCCATTTTTAGGGATCCTTGGTGATAAGTGGAGGCTAGAAAACTGAAATAGAATGATTCTCCATCTCATTTCAGCCCTCCCATAACCCTAATCCCGAAATGGGTTATGGGCCTACTCGCTAATCACCCGATTTGGCCCGGTTAAGCAGTTTTTCACACTCCAAACCTTATTTCAGCCATATCTCCCAAACGGTAAGTCCGTTTAGCTAATGTGACCACTCTACGGAAAGGTAAACCATCAAACGAATCAAATGGAAGTGGTTTCAAGTCAAAATTCCTTTCCAATCAAAAGTTATGGCAAAAACAGTACCAACTAGGGGCAAAATGGTCATTTAAAAATCGACAAAAATCATGAACATGGGAAATGACTCTAATAGATGTTTCCCGAAGTTACATGACCATATGACTTCACATGGAAAAGAAATAAATATTCTACGATCCCCCGATGTGTAGAATACGAGTCATTACACTCTCCCCCCCTTAAGAAATTTCGCCCCCGAAATTCCCTAATCCAAACATACACAAAGGTCCCCGCATGCCTATCAATCATAAAACAACAATCAAACATGCAAACAAGCAAAACAAGTTTATCCTAGCATGCGGGAAACTAAATTGCAAAGTGGATCTTACCAGGCAAAGAGTTCTGGATATGCCTTTCTAATGTTCTCCTCTATCTCCCAAGTACGATCATTCTCGTTCTCGCCCCACTGAACCTTGATTAGCTTCACCGCCTTCCTTCGAAGTTGCTTCGTATCGTGCCCCACAATACGAATCGGCTTGCGGTTCCCAACCGCCTCGGTTTCTACTTCGAAGTCCTCTATCTGATCAGGTGAAATAGTCATATCTGAGTCGTGAACGAACTTCCTTAGTTGGGAAACATGAAATACATTGTGAACTCCCGCCATCTTTTCTGGTAAGCCAACTCTATATGCCAAATTCCCGACTAATTCAAGAATAGGGAATGGGCCAACAAATCTTGGTGCTAACTTGCCTCTCCTGCCAAATCGAATCACGCTCTTTAACGGAGAGATCTTGACGAACACCAAGTCACCAACAGAGAATTTCAAGTCTCTTCTTCTCTTATCAGCATAACTCTTCTGCCTATCCTGAGCAGCTTTCATTCGTTGCTGAATGATCTTGATCTTATCCGACGTTTCTCTCACCACATCTGGTCCAAGCACAAACTTCTCGCCAGTCTCTATCCAACATGATAGTGAGTTGCACGGTCTTCCGTACAAAGCTTCATATGGAGCCATACCGATACTGGATTGGTAGCTATTATTATATGCAAACTCTACTAGATGCAAATGGTCATCCCATGATCCACCAAAATCCAATATACATGCTCTCAAGAGATCTTCCAATATACGATTCACCCTCTCCGTCTGACCGTCGGTCTGAGGATGATATGCGGTACTGAGATGTAGTCTTGACCCTAGAGCCTCTTGTAAGCTCTTCCAAAACCCACTAGTGAACAACGGGTCTCGGTCACTCACAATGCTTTTGGGTACTCCATGAAATCTCACTACCCACTTCATATACAATTCTGCCAACTTGGCTGCCGTTCTGGTCGATTTGACTGGTATAAATCTTGCACTTTTAGTCAATCGATCTACAATTACCCAAATGCTATCATGTCCCGATCTAGTCCTTGGTAAGCCATCGATGAAATCCATCGAGACTTGCTCCCATTTCCATTCGGGAATTTCTAATGGTTGTAACAACCCACTAGGCTTCTTTTGCTCGGCTTTAACTAGCTGGCAATTCATGCATTTGGATATAAACTTCCCAACGTCTCTTTTCATCCCTTCCCAGTAGTAGGTCTGTCTCATGTCTCGATACATCTTATTACCACCGGGATGTATAGTCAGTTTTGAGTGATGACATTCTCTAAGCACTTCATCTCTCAAACCATTCACGTTGGGCACAACTAGTCTTCCATCCTTCCGAAGCCATCCATCTCGATCAAGCCCATACACATTCATCTCCTCATCAATACCCATCTCTAACTTGGAGATGATTTCTAATAGATTAGGATCGTCCCTCTGGCTAGAACCAATCCGCTCTATCAAAGTGGGTCTAATCGTCAAACTAGCTAGCATAACTGGATCCAATTCGCACTTTGGTCTGAAATCAAACCCCGCGATATACTCCAGTTGTTTCCATTCCAGAAACATTGCCCCTAAGCTGGCATGTCTCCTACTCAAGGCATCGGCTACCGCATTACCTTTCCCAGGTGTATATGCGATATCAAAATCATACGAAGCCAAGAACTCTAACCATCTCTGCTGACGGAGATTCAGATCTTTCTGGGAGAAGAGATACTTTAACGATTTATGATCAGTAAACAACTCAAATCTTTCTCCCAAGAGATAATGTCTCCACATCTTTAGTGCAAACACGATCGCTGCTAATTCCAAATCATGGGTAGGATACTTCTTCTCATGCGGCTTTAGCTGTCGACTAGCATAAGCTACAACCCTACCTCCTTGCATCAATACTGCACCCAGTCGGGTACCACAAGCATCCGTGTATACCGTCATCTCTTCATTCCCTTTAGGAATGACTAACACTGGCGCATGCGTCAACCTCTCTTTTAGACTCTTGAAGGCATCCTCACACACTCCGTCCCAGACGAAGGACTGATTCTTCTTAGTCAACTGAGTCAACGGTGCTGCTATCTTGGAGAAGTCCTGGATAAACTTACGATAATATCCAGCTAATCCCAAGAAACTTCTTACATCTGTAGCATTCTTGGGTGTAGGCCAATCCTGTACCGTAGCCACCTTCGCAGGGCGCACGGCAATACCATTCTCTGAAACAACATGACCCAAGAATCTTACTTCCCTTCTCCAAAAATGACACTTAGAGAATTTCGCTTTCAATTGGTGTTTCCTCAACACCTCCATCACTATCCTCAAGTGTCCCTTGTGTTCCTCCTCTGTCCTTGAATAAACAAGGATATCATCCACGAACACAAGAACAAACTTATTCAACTGATCTCTGAATACTCGATTCATAAGATCCACAAAATAGGCTGGTGCATTGGTCAACCCAAATGGCATAACCAACCACTCATAAAATCCAGACGGCGTCCTAAATGCCGTTTTCGGAACACTCTCATCTGCTACTCGAAGCTGATGAAATCCTGTCGCGAGGTCCAACTGGGAGAACACTCTAGCTCCTTCCAGTTGATCAAACAAATCATTTATCCGCGGCAGAGGATACTTATTCTTCCTCGTCACGTTATTCAACTCGCGATAGTCCACACACAAACGAAGGGAACCATCTGCCTTAGTGGCAAACACAACTGGTGCTCCCCACTCGGAGACACTCCTTCTAATAAATCCCTTCTTCAAAAGATTGCTGACTTGCACCTCGAGCTCTCGCTGCTCCCTTGGTGCCATACGACGAAGTGGCATCACTATAGGTTTGGCATCTTTCACTAAATCAATACGGAACTCAATCTCTCGGTGTGGTGGAAGCCCGGTCACCTCCTCGAAGACGTCCGGATACTGGCCAACCACGGGCACATCTGACAACTCATCCTGCGGGATGTCGAGGGAATTTACAAAACTAGCCATGACCCCATCACTAGGTAGGCTACCAAACACTACCCTCCGCCCATCATCCGCCCTCACTGTCACCAAAAAGCCCTCACAGTCTACCACCACCCCGTATCTTTGGAGCCAATCGACTCCCAATATAATGCCATACCCAGTAAAGCCCAAAACAAAGCAATCACATACAAACATACATCCATGACTCGATAAGACCAAATTCCTGCAAATCATACTAAGGCTAGTCGAACCACCAATCGGGTTCGTCACAACCAATGGTCTATCGACTATTTTCGGTTCCAGTCCCAACCTATCTACCAGGTCACTAGATATGAAGGAACGGGAAGCCCCAGTATCAAACAAAACTCGAACTGGTATATCATAAATAGAAAGCATACCGTGAATAACAACATTCTTTCCTTTCTTCGCCGCAGTTGGGGCATTCGACGAAGAAGGAATAGCATCAATAGCATATGCTTTCACAATCTGCTTCTCCTTAAGAGGTTGCGGACACTTATCCTTCTGATGTCCCACTTGACCACAGTTGTAGCACTTCCTTTCCGCTGGCTTGGCCCGACATTCCTTAGCATAATGGCCCTTCTTTCCACAGCTGAAGCACTTAACATCCTTCTTGCTCTTTTTCTGGCCACCTTTCGATTGGTCTTGCTTCCTCTTATTCTGAGAGTTATTCTTGCCTCCACCGCCTGCTTGCGGCTTTGGCCCTTCTGCAGATGCAGCCTCAGTCTTTGACTTAGGGTAAAGGCTCTCTGATCTCAAAGCTTTCCCCACAATCGATTCAAAAGTCTCATCGATGTGGTTAATAAGCCTTTCCCCCAAGTACCCATCCAAACCAGTAATGAACTTCTCATTCTTCTTTTCAGGAGTGTCGATAAGAGATAGTCCATACTTCGACAAAGTGTCGAACTCAGCAATATAATCAAAAACTGCCCTTCCGTTCTGCTTAAGTTCCAAGAACCTCTTAAACAACACTGACTTCTGGGCAGCTGGGATAAACTTCTCGCTAAAGCGAGCCTTGAACTGATCCCAAGTAACTTGATCCTCTGGAGTAGCTGTTCTAATGGCATTCCACCAATTCATCGCTCGCCCTTGCAGCTGACGAGACGTTAGCCTTCTCTTCATCGCATCCTCGAGACCCAAGTCATCGAAGATACGGTCACAGCTATCCATCCAATCTTGAACATCTGTGGCCGATTCCGTCCCGTGGAACGGCTTCCCACCAAGATTAGTGTAATCTTTGCACAACTTGGCAAAATAGACCCTAGGCGCTTGCACTACTGGGCCAACACCAACTCCGGGATTGGGAATTGCCCCTTGCACTTCTCTAAGCATGTCTCTCATGAGGTTAGTAAACATAGCCCTCATGTCAGCGGCATTCCCTTGGTTGGTCCCTCTACCAGCACCCCTCGTGTCTCGGCTCATCGTCAATCTGAAAAAGAGAAACGATTAACGACCCCATAGTGGTGCTAGTACAGTGCGACTTCATTCTTATACTAATAATAGTATATACATGCATAGCTTTTGAAAACCAAAATAATCACAAATACGCGCTCTCATATACGTACTATCTCTCCCTGGTGTCTTTCCCTAGGTTAACTACGCAACCTAGAGCTCTGATACCAAGTGTGACGCCTCGCCCCGCACCAACCGACATTTACTCCAAAAGTGCGCGGTACACATGTCCAGTTAGCACGGAACGGGTCGCCAGAAGGAAAAGGAAGAAGGAAATGAACATACAAGGATCCTGTAGAATGTCTCACAGCGCATAGAACAAAATATAATAATAACATACTTGACATAAAACAGGAGAGACATTGCATAAGTTGAAAATCAGAACTGAACATCATAGCAGCGGAAATTCAGAATACAGCTTATTACAACTTTCAAACTATCTCAAAGCAAAACAAGATAAAGGAGGTACACTACTAATGCCCAAGTAGCGACCACCAACGACACAGGGAGAATGTGTATATATATAATACGTGGAAGCCTCCTCCCCGCCTCTGGATCAGCTACTCGCACATCACCAGCTAACCTGTCTCTAGTCTGCTCGTGTGAGCACCCAGAGTAATAAGAGGAGACATAAAACTCTGGGTCAGACATAAAGCCTAGTATGAGCGATAAGCATCTAAAGTGAACAATAACAGGTAGACTAAATCAGACCTGAACCTGGACCTGCAACCAAAGAGTTAGCACTACATACTGTACGACACTCTAAGGTATCATATCAAATAGTGTAAATATACGGAGGTGGGGGAGGTGTGCATGTCATAATGATGGTAAACAATCAAGCATCCATCCTCACATCTCTCACTCAGTGCATAAAGCATACGATATTCACCACTTCGATCACCCAACATTCCTTGCTACGATCACTTTGCCCCATGAAGTCATAAATGGCTTCACTGCACTGATAACGTAGCCACTAATCCTTTGCTATGTCCACTTTGCCCCATGGAGTCACTAGAACCCCACTGCACTGGCTCATAGTCTTACTACGCATCACCTTGCCCCTCAGGTCATAATGACCCTACTGCACTGATAACGTAGTCTTGCTACCATCACTTTGCCCCTCAGGTCATAACGACCCTACTGCACTGATAAGTAGCCCATCATTCCTTTTCAACGGTGGATCGAAGTTATGAACGTCGACAACTCCTTAGCACACGTCCCGCAGCGAAGTCCAACCATGAAGTGAACTCATTGGTTCCCAACTGGTTCCGGGATCCTGAGTTCTAACTTCCCATATTGGACTACCTTTGCATCTCGGGTTATTGGTCGTCACCATCGAATCGGATCGTAGCCTTCATCTCGGATCAGTTCGGAGTCTTGTTCCCTCGTCACCACGGTTCGGATTGGGTTTCTGCATTCGGATCGGGTCGCGCCATCAACTCGTGGTCCTCCAGTTCCATCGGATCGGTTCGAGTACCCTTCAGCGGATCAGGTCGGGGTCTCCAAGTCCATCGCCATGGATCGATTCGTGATAGGCTCCTTCGGATCGGATCGTGGTCCTTCAAGCGGTTCGGATCGGACGCACTTCTCCAGGTCGACGGATCGTGCTCACCCTTCATGGACGGATCAGGTCGTAATGCTTATTCGCGATCCGGATCCGGATCGGAGTACTTCAGTTTGGGCACGGCGCTGCATCGATTCGCTTCGTGGGCCTTGCGCAGACGGTTCGGTTCGGAGGAGGTGACTCGACTCGTGGGGATGCCCCCACGATCCCATAGGGCGATCCGATCGTCCCTCAACCCCCTATCCGATCCGAATCCCTGCACCTTGTCCAGCGAGCTGTTTACGCCCCTCGACGGCGTTTTCGACCATTCCAACTATTCTAACCAATCACAAAGCATTTCATACAGTCATAGCAACATGCATAATCAACCACAAACATCAAAACATCAATATGATAGGTAAAAATGGACCAAACATACCCAAAATCCCATATTTCCCTTTAAGCATGTTTAGGTGAAACTAATGATAGGATTAGCAAATCTTAACCAAATTAACCCAAATTCATATCAAAGGTCTAAAACATCATTTCGAATTTTATAAACATTTTTTCCAGAATTTTATCATGTTTAGATTCGCTAATTAACACTAATCATCCCTAATTAGCCATAATTAGTGCAAAACTAAGCAAATCACTCACCTTAGCCACAAAATAAACTAAGATCTGAAATGATTCTCTGATTTGATGCGAATTTCAATACCAAACAGCAACTCCTTTGTTGATTTGGTGAAGATCCTACTTGATTAGGGGTTGCTAAGCCAAATCCTTAAACAAAAGATGATTTGGAGATGATTTAGAGGTTGGAGGCCATTTTTAGGGATCCTTGGTGATAAGTGGAGGCTAGAAAACAGAAATGGAATGATTCTCCATCTCATTTCAGCCCTCCCATAACCCTAATCCCGAAATGGGTTATGGGCCTACTCGCTAATCACCCGATTTGGCCCGGTTAAGCAGTTTTTCACACCCCAAACCTTGTTTCAGCCATATCTCCCAAACGATAAGTCCGTTTGGCTAATGTGACCACTCTACGGAAAGGTAAACCATCAAACGAATCAAATGGAAGTGGTTTCAGGTCAAAATTCCTTTCCAATCAAAAGTTATGGCCAAAACAGTACCAACTAGGGGCAAAATGGTCATTTAAAAATCGACAAAAATCATGAACATGGGAAATGACTCTAATAGATGTTTCCCGAAGTTAAATGACCATACGACTTCACATGGGAAAGAAATAAATATTCTACGATCCCCCGATGTGTAGAATACGGGTCATTACATGATTTCTCTTTCCAGTCATCCTATTAGAACTCTTTTCGATTTTGGCACTTCACATTCATTTATATCTAGTTCTTTGGTTGAGTCTCTGCACCTAAATACTAGTATGGTAGTGGATCCCGTAGTTGTCTCAAACCCTATTGGTGGCTCGGTTCATTTGTCCATGATTTGTCGGGGTTTAAGAATATATGTGTTAGGCATCGAATTAGAGTGTGATGCGTATGTGCTCGGATTTATGGGCTATGGTTTGATTCTAGGGATGGATTGGCTAACCATTTATGGTGCCATTTTAGATTGTGAAAGGAGGGTCGTTAGACTTTTGACTTGCCATGGGAGGACCCTCGAGATTTCTTGTAACCCGCAAGGGTCTGTCATGCTTAGTTTACTAGAGTCTCTAGATGCATCTATCGATGATCTGCGATCTGTGCTAGTAGACCGAGATTATCCTGATATTTTTGACGAGGTACGAGGCTTACCTCCAAGGCGTGAAATCGATTTTTGTATATATTTGGTGGACAATGCAAAACCAGTTGCATTACGTGTGCGCCATATGGCTCCAAGGGAAAGGAAGAAGCTTAGCATGCAATTAAGGGAGCTACTTGAGAAATGGTTTATTAGGCAAAGCATATCTGAATGGGGTGCTCCAGTAGTATTCGCGACTAAGGCGGATGGTTCACTTCGCTTGTGTGTAGACTATAGAGAGTTGAATAAACTCACTACGAAGAACAGGTTGTTGGTGCCTTGGTATTCTCTTAGTTAGACTTGGCCACGAGGTTTCAACAGTTAAGGGTGGTTGAGGACAGTATTGATAAGACCGCTTTTAGGACTCCAGATGGTTTCTTTAAATGGCTCGTTATGCCTTTTGGGTTGATGAATACACTCGCCTATTTTGTTGATCCGATGAGTAGGGTGTTTAGGGAGTTTCTAAATAAATTTGTCGTGGTTTTTGTTGATGATATCTTGATCTTCTCAAAAGGTGAGGAAGAGCATGCCCAACATTTGAGAGAAGTTTTGAAAACTCTACGTGTGCATCATCTTAAGGCAAAGTTATCCAAATGCCATTTTTGGAGAAAAAAGGTGAGATTTCTAGGGCATGTGGTTTCCAAAGAAGGGACAACAGTAGATCCTGCAAAGGTAGTTGTAGTTCAAGATTGGCAAATTCCAAAGGATGCAACGGAGGTGAGAAGTTTTTTTGGATTGGCAGGCTATTACTGGAAGTTCATTAAGGACTTAGCAAAGATATCAGCCTCACTCACTAGGCCGACGAAGAAGAATTTGGCGTTTTCATGGGATACAGATTGTGATGTTGCTTTCCAATGATGGAAGAAAGCTATGATAACAGCCTTAGTCTTAAACTTGCCTGATGGGAACAATGTATTTATAGTTTACACTGATGCATGTGATACAAGGCTTGGTGCGGTTCTGATGCAAGAGGGAAAGGTAGTATGTTATGGGGGTAGACAACTAAGGGTTCATGAGAAGAGCTACCCTACCCATGATTTAGGGCTAGCTTCCATAGTATTCGCGCTTAAGATGTGGCGTCACTATTTGCTTGGAGAGAAGTTCGAGTTGTACACCAATCATAAATCCCTCAAGTACTTTTTCTCGCAAAAGGATCTTAATTTAAGGCAATAAAGGTGGATGGAGTTCCTAGCTTCTTATGATTTTGAGATTGGTTATACGTCTGGTAAGGGTAATGTGGTGGCAGACACACTGAGCAGGCAGAGGATGGCCTTAAGTCCTCTGTTTGTGGAGAGGAAAAGCTACTTTTGACTTTAGACCCTCCACCGAGTTTTTACATGGTTTGTTTGCATCGCTAGACATATGACCTACTCTTGTGGATCAGATAGGAGCTACGTAGTGAGATGATCCACATATTTCATACATCCTGGATAGGCTCAGTAAAGGGGAGACTTCTAGTCACCTCCATAGATATTCCATAGACGATAAAGGGTGGTTGCGGCGAGGGGGAAGGCTTTGTATTCCCCAAACTGGAAGTTTTTTAAAGACAGCCCTAGAGAAATCCCATCATTCTAAGATGACCATTCATCCATATGGCGATAAAATGTATAAGGATATGAAGAAGGTTTTCTTTTGGGCTGGAATGAAGAAAGTTGTGGCAGAGTTCGTTTCTCAAATTTTGGTTTGTCAGCAAGTCAAAGTTGAACAAAAGAAGCCCGGTGGTTTACTTCATCCTTTGGAGGTTCCACAGTGGAAGTGGGAGAGCGTCTCTATGGATTTCGTAGATGGTTTGCTAGATAAAAGAAAGGCAACACCAGTATTTGGGTTATAGTAGATAGACTTACTAAGAGCGCTCATTTCATTCCAGTTAAGAGTAAGAGGATGGCAGCATGGTTGGCAGCAATTTACGTTCGTGAGAAAGTTCGTCTTCATGGAGTACCTTCCAGAATCATAAGTGATCGTGACCCCATCTTCACCAGTGAATTTTGGAGAAGCTTGCAAGAAGCATCTGGTACACAGTTGTGTTTGAGCACCGCTTATCACCCACAGACCGATGGACGGACAGAAAGGGTGAACAGAGTTCTTGAGGATCTTTTGAGGCTGTGTATCTTAGACTTCGGAGGGACTTGGGAAGAGCATCTTCCTTTAGTAAAGTTCGCCTACAACAACAATTATCATGCTAGAGTTGGCATGGTACCCTTCCAACTTATTGGTGGGAATCTACAGAAAGGCTATTACTTAGACCAGATATGGTTAGAGAAACATTCGAGAAGATTGATCTTAATAGACGGCGAATGAAGACCGCTCAAGATAGGCAAAAATTCTACGCTGAAAAGAGAAGGACTGACATTGAATTTGAAGTAGGAGACATGGTTTTCATTAAGGTGTCACCTTTGAGTAATGTGGTTTGCTTTGGATATGTAGTGAAATTGGAGCCAAGATTTGTAGCGCTTCCCATAACAGAGAGGATTGGCCAAATAGCCTATAGGGTAGAGCTACCAGAGAGACCATCCGGCGTTCATGATGTTATCCATGTTTCTCATTTGCTGAAGTGCTTGCATGATACCGCAGAAGTAGTTAAGCCGAGTATATAAGAGGAAGCAGAGGTAGAACGGGAGGCGACAGTCAGACGAATTCCTACCCGTATTCTTGGATCAGAAGTTAAGAAGCTACGCAATAGAGAAGTCAGGTTGATGAAAGTTTAGTAGGGAGATAACCCAGAGGATGCGACCTGGGAGACCGAAGACAAGATTCGTGCATCGTACCCTTTTCTTTTCGAGGGTATCTTCTTAACTTCCATTCCAAAGCTTTTATTTATGCTTGTTTCTATCATCTAAGTAACGATCGAATCTTCGACCTTTAGGTAGGAATCCCATGGATGTGAACATGTGTTTGAGACATGTTATGTTTGATGGATGCAAGTTGATGCAATTGTTTGCTAGTGGTTTCTCGTGGATGCATATACACACACATTAGGCACTAGATCGGCTCAATCGCTCTCATACTGCATATGGATGTGTGTGCATTTTTCTTCTTTTAATGGATGGAAATGGATGTTTCATTTGACGGATGATTGTGCACACATATAAAACTTACATGTTATAATAGGATTGTCGCATACCTGTTGGATTCATGGCACTAACATACATTGTATTAAGGACGTCGACTAAATCAGTAGACCGCCTGATCTTTGCATTAGGATAATGTCATATACACGCACCTTTGTATACATTCATAAAAGCATTAGAAGTCTTTAAGGACAGTGGATGTCTTGATTGGTGGATGAGTAGATGGGTGATGGATGTTAGGATATACATTCTTCTTAACTTGGAAATTTTGAGACGAAATCCTTTGAGTAGGGGAGAATGTAACACCCTGTAATTTTAACAACATTAAAGAGGAAAAATTAAAGAATAATTAATTTAATATTCATAATTAAAGGAAACGGGCTATGCCATTGCGTTCCACTCGGAATTCTGGTCAAAATAGACAATTGGTTTGCGTAAAATGGACACCGTATGAAGAAGTTATTAAGATTTGCAGTTTGTATAAACGCAAGATAATTATATATACATACCAGTTCAAACCTACGCAGAAATTGGTTCAAAAGTCAAACTTTGGGTGAGCGGCAAAAATCCTGTCTAAGGGTGTCGAACCCTTGAGGGGGGTGTCGACCCCTCAAAGGGGGGGGGGAGGGGTTGATCCCCATGCGACAGATCTAGGCAGTTAGGGTTTCGGGGGTTCAACTTTGAATATTGTCTCATTTCTCTAGTTTTCTCACATTGAAAATAATGGAGAACTAGATGTTGCCTCTGCCCAGATCAAATCCAGTCCTTTTCTTCTTCTGCAATCAAGTTATTCAAGTGTAGATCTGTGATTCAACATCTGCTATTCTTCTTCTATTTTTTTAGATCCAAACACTGTGAGTTTAAGTTACTTTTGGATTTAAATAATTAGAAAGTAAAATATGATATGACTATAATTTGGATCTATGACTGTGACTACTTGAATTATATTAGATCTGTTATAACTTGTGTATCCGTGATATTCTGACATGACTATGATTTGGATCTTAACCCTTGTTTATCCCTTAAAAACCATACATATATTGGTCTATTAAATCTGTGTAAAACTACAGGATGAGCGTCATTAGGGTCGGTCATGCATAGTCCTATCCAATACACCCAGACAGTTTATGAAGGGTAAGGGACGATCACACAAAATAAAGTTCAAACACCAAATTAAAGGTTAAACACGGCAAGGAAGGTCGCGAACATCAGAACAAGTTTGGTCGTCCGCTCAAAACAGTCAGGATTGGTCATACAGGATAGCACGAACATACAGTGAGGTCGCACACATGAGGCTAGCTCAAGAATGGCACGGCGCAAAAACAGTAAGGCTCGCACTTCCTATAAAGATCGCCCATGTTAAGGGAAGTCGTTCAATCCTATATCGAAAAGGTCAGTCGTACTATACAAGGACAAGAATGGGTTCCGGTCACACGTTCCACTATGCAGTTATTCGTTCATACTTCCCCGATCAATCATACATAGCCGGGAACACAAAGATGCCAGAGGTCGCACATGCATCCCATGTCCGCTCATGGATTGAAACCCCAGTCGCTCGCTCCTCAATCAGTCACTAATACTACAATCATATGCTACCTACCGGTTTGACAGATGTCAACTCCAGAAGTGATCGCACGTACGTCTGATCTACAAGCTTTGGTCGGTTGCCCATCTACAATTAGATACAAATGCTCCAACCCGATACTATCTGCCGGTCAATTATAAAAGGCTTAACATGATGATCTGGTCGGTCGTTCTTATACTAACCAAGAAGCTTTGGCAAGCCGCCTGTACACTCATCGCATGTCCGCCCATGCAATGTGCTCAGACCTATGCAGTCGCTCGCTCTTATGCAACCGCTCGCTCCTATGAAGTCGCTCATACATGACAGTTGGATACAACTATCGAAAATTGGCCACAGCTGGGCGATGGCATTTTCGTAGTTAAGGAAACAAGCGACCCGTAGCCTTCATATATGAGTTTCAACTCATTTCTTCAAGGGAGCTCACCTATAAATAGGCCATGGCTTCCAGCATAATGGGGATCGACTCCTTGCCACCACGAAGTGTTGCTGAATTCTTTCCTACCATTCCTTAAAAATTTCAACCATCGTCATCATCTCCACTTGAAGGTGATTCATCCATTTGGCCATGGCATCTAATAGAGTCCTATAAGTGAGAAAAGGTCAAAGACATCCTCCTTCTCCATCGCTCACCCATCCTTCTCTTCTCCTCCACGGATTCCACCATTCCTCCATTGAATTCCATGAATTAAGTGAGATTTTTATGTGAGAATGAGAATATCTTGAGAGAATGAGAAGATGTATGAACAAAGAGGGTTTATATGCTTTGTAATCATTGTCATGATAATACAAACTACCTTCATAGTGGAAGTAGGCCTACCTTAGGGTCGAACCACTCTAAAAACCTTGTCTCCATTTTACTTTCCTCACATTTTTACTCTTAACTTTTGTTGAGTGCGGCTCCATTTACTTTCTAACCACATTGGTGAAGTACGGTTCACGTGCAATTGGTGTTTGAGCCATTTTTTGGTTAAAACATTTGGCGCCCAATATGGGGCCATGTTCGTAT
Organism: Allium sativum; assembly: GCA_030737875.1. Lineage (NCBI taxonomy): Eukaryota > Viridiplantae > Streptophyta > Magnoliopsida > Asparagales > Amaryllidaceae > Allium > Allium sativum. The sequence goes on from JASFAX010000426.1 coordinate 53,339, forward strand.
CTCCTTCCTTCACCCTTTTCTCTAATTCCAACAACTTACCATTGAAATCCTAAACCGCCTCCTTCCTCGAAGCCATGGCTGGTTTGATGAAAAATAACAAGTCCATTAGAGCTACCATGGTTGGTTGAGGATGTTCATGGTGATGAAGCCACACCACAAACCTTGAATCGAGAAGTTGAAAAGTCCTTTAGGTCATCCGTAACACGAGATGAATTGAATGTGGCTATTACCAGTTTGAACGAAAACATGGATGCTATGACAAAAATGATGATGGAAAGGTTTGATGCCCCGATTAATTCTCAAGCCAATCTTCCGCCACTGAATGCTGTAAACAATGTTAACAAAAAAGAGAACTCTTCTGCCTCAGACCCTAGTTGATCCCACTTCTTAGTGGAATACAAGGGGGGGGGCTAGTGTTGAGGACTCTAAGATCAAAGCCCCACAGCACGATGTGAAAAGTGCAACCCAGAGCGCCATAAGTCCCACCAAAGGGACACCTCCCAAAAGAGGTGCAAGGAATTGGAGCTTGAACCGCGATCGCACCGACAAAAGCATCGATGTCAATCCCGTAGAATGAGCGGGCGACGAGAAGCGCATTGCGGATATAATCGAACGAATAATCAAAGAAAAACAGCCCGAGAAGCTGATAAGAACACCCAGTAAAAACCCGTTTACAGAAAGGGTCCGTCAAGCGAAGTTTCCTAAGAAATTCGCACCCCCGACAATAGCACTTTATGGAGGAACTGGAGATCTGAACATCTTTCTATTCAAATATGATCAACACATGAACAGAGCTAGGGCAACTGATGAGATAAAATTCTCGTACTTTCCTGTATGCCTAAAAGGGGTGGCTTCCCTATGGTTCACCAGACTCCCACCTAAATGTATTGATCAATTTGCTGACATGGCAAGAAGATTCCAGAACCAGTTCTGTTTAAAAACTACCAAAGTGAGGGATGTGATGTCGCTCACTGAGATGGAACAAATGTATGGAGAAACTATCAAAGCTTTTCTTACACAATTCCATGATGCAACAGCTGAAGTCATAAAAACAGAACCTTGGTATTTGTTAACAGCTCTAAAAGGTTCTATTGATAAGAAATCGGAATTTGGGAAATGGATCAAGTTGAAGAAACCCAAAACTCTAAAGAAGTTCTATAAGAAAGAAGAAGAATATATGAGCGTGGAAGATGATGCGCCGAATATTCAGAAGGTCATAGAAAGTAGTACTACCAAAGAAGGGAAAGGCAACGAGTTCCAAACCGAGCAGAAGAATGACTCTGGGCAGAAGAAAGGAAGTGATGAGAAGGATGCAAAGCCTATAAGAAAACGCGACTTTACAAGCATTCAGGATTGATTCTCTTAAATGAAACCCCAGATAGGATCTACTCCACCACCAAGGATTCAGGCATCTTTCCTCAAATGAAACCTCAGAAAATCACAGAGCAGCAAGCCAACTCTGACAAATTCTGCCGATTTCATAATCAATAGGGGCATAGCACTAACGAATGTCAACACCTGAAAAGTTTGATTGAAGAACTCATCAGAAAGAACCAACTTCAACAACATGTGAAGAATCCTCAAAACGTTTCGACTACCCAGGGACACAATAACTCCACTAATCAATCCGGTTCTGGTGAGAAAGCTCGGGCATCCGCTGATTCGAGACCAATAATCAACATGATTTTTGGTGGGCCCCACCCAGCCAGAAGTAGCTGGGAAGATATGGAATTGTATGCTAATGAGCTGAAGGGTATCTCGAAAGAAGAGAGGTGCATGGTCTTAAGCAACGAGCTCCCAATGAAGATACCCAAGACATCAGCCAACGACATGGTATTCAGGGATAGAGTTTCCGACAGACTACTTACACTAATTGTTGATGCCATGGTGATCACAATTGGTTTTAGCCTTGCGGTTGTTAAATGAGTCCTAGTTGACACGGGGCCATCCGTCAACGTGATCTTCATAAATACATTTCAGAAAATGAACCTTTCTATGATAGAAGTGCAAGCCTGTCCAAACAAAATCAATGGATTTACTGGACAACCCACGCAACCCATTACTACAATTGACTTGCTCATTGAACTAGCAGATGGGGAACGCAAGGTCTCTATGATTCAAACCTTCGTCTTGGTGGATGAGCTCTCTGCCTACAATGCGTTCCTCGGGTGACCGACTCTCGTAGGCTTTAAAATTGCGCTAGCTCCATGGTATTTAACTATGAAATTTCCAACTGAGAAGGGAATTGGCGTAATTAAGGGCGATCAGGCCACGATAAGGGATTGCTATGTGACAAAGCTGCATGAGGTAAAGAAGAAAGACTTGGGGAAGAATGCGGAGGCTCCATCCCGCATTCGCGTACTCCCCTTATAGCAATTAAGGAGTGGTCCCTTCATAGGCGAACACAGTGAAGTGCAAAAGGAAATCAATCCTAGAAAAGCAAGTGCAGAGGATGAAAAGGCAGTCCCGGGTGAGATCACAATTCATGTAGTTGTTAACCTGAAAGATCCAAATCGTGTGCTGAATATAGTATCCCAGTTGAGTCCCGAATTGAAGAGTCAACTGATTATCTTTTTAAAAGCTAATTTGGACAAGTTTGCGTGGAACCATTCTGACATGAGCGACATATCTCCAGATGCTGCAGTCCATAAACTTAATATTAATCCACATATTCCATCTGTCAAGCAGAAAAGGGGGACCCAGGGGCCGAAAAAATCAAAGACCTTGAAGGAAGAGGTCGACAGGCTAATGGAGAACAACTTCATATAGGAATCTACTTATCCAAAATGGGTTTCCAATCCTGTACTTGTAAAGAAAGCAAACGACAAATGGCGAGTCTGCGTAGACTATTCAGATCTTAATAAAGCTTGTCCAAAGGATAGTTTCCCTCTTCCTAGAATAGATCAATTGATGGATTCCACGGCTGGGCATGAGTTGCTTTCTTTTATGGATGCGTATTCTGGCTACAATCAAATCATGTTGTATAGACCAGATCAAGAGGACACAATTTTTATCACTGATCTTGGTTTATATTGCTACAAAGTGATGCCATTTTGGCCTAAGGAATGAAGGAGCAACTTACCAGCGATTGGTAAATGCTATGTTCAAAAAACAAATTGGCAGGACAATAGAAGTATATGTTAGCGATATGTTGGTAAAGTCAAAAAGGGCACTTGACCATTTGGAAGATTTATCCCAGATGTTTGATATTCTATGCCAATATGGTATGAAGCCAAATCCTTTAAAGTGTTCCTTCGGGTCAGTTCTAGCAAGTTCCTAGGGTTTATGGTCAACGCTAGTGGCATAGAAGCCAATCCAGCCAAAATATCAACCTTGAGAGAAATGCGCACCGTAGGAACTAAGAAAGAGATTCAGCGTTTAAATGGAAAAATTGCAACTTTGAATCGTTCCATATCCAGGCCAATGGACAGATGTCTTCCCTTCTTCGACGCCCTTAGCAAGGGAAAGAAAGAAATACAATGGACCTCAGAATGTCAGAAAGCTTTCGAAGAACTAATTCAACACATGACAAAACCTTCAATATTGTCAAAGCCAAGTGATAGAAAAGATATGTTTGTATATCTGGTAGTATCTACCCATACTCTAAGTGCGACATTGGTAAGGGAGGATACGATGGTTCAAAGGCCAGCCTATTACATCAGTAAGAGATTATTTGGAGCAGAACTGAACTACCCAAAACTCAAAAAGCTCTCTTATTGTTTACTTATCGCCTCAAAGAAGCTTCGGCCCTACTTTCAGGCTCACCCTATCAAGGTCCTCATGGATCAGCCACTGAGGCATGTTTTGTTTCGCCCAGAGACTTCCGGGAGGTTGTTAAAATGGAATATTGAGCTTAGTCAATATGACATTACATACCACCTCCCAAAAGGCAATCAACAAACAAGCGCTTGCAGATTTTATCGTAGAATTTACCGACCAAGGAGAGATGAAAGAGGAACCTGATACTAAAACCAACATCCAATGGAAATTATTTGTTGATGGAGCATCAAATGATTACTGCTCTGGGCCAGGAGTAGTCCTGGAACCCCTGAAGGAATATCTATATGTTATACGCTAAGATTAGAATTTCCATCAACAAATAACGAAGCTGAATATGAAGCCCTCATTGCAGGAATAACGCTAGCAAGAGAGTTACAACTAAAGACCGTACAAATCTCTAGTGACTCCGAACTAGTGGTGTGTCAAGTCCATGGAGAGTTCCAAGACAAAATGGGTAACTTGCCAACTTATCTATCTAAGGCCTTGGAACTACTAGAGAGCTTCGAGCATTTTACCATATCTCACATCCCGAGAGAAGAAAATACCAGGCGGATTCATTGGAAAAGTATGCAAGCACAGGAGATGCACAACTTATAGGATTAGTCCTAGTGGAGGTCCTCTCCAGTCCCAGCATGTAACAAATTGAGATGGATTGGGTCATTTAGGTGGATAATGAGCCAGACTCGTGGATGACACCAATCAAAGATTATCTCATGACCGGTGAACTCCCGACAAAAGTTAAGAAGTGAAGGAAAATCTTATGAAGAGCCCCTATGTATCTCTTTTAGGATGGACGGCTATGCAGACGAGGATTTTCTATGCTCTTACTTCGTTGTGTTACAAAAAGGAGTCAAAAGCAATCATGATAGAATTACATGAGGGTGAATGCAGAGGTCATACTGGAGGCCAGACATTGGACAAGAAAATTCTGCAATATGGTTACTTCTGGCAAGACATAAATAAGGATTCTGTGGCATATACCAAAAAATGCGATAGATGTCAGAGATTTGCAAAAATCCCAAGGATGCCATCAACAGCTATAACCCAAGTGGTCAGTCCATGACCATTAGCCATCTCGGGAACTGATCTCATAGGAGCGCTTCCCACTACGAAATTTGGTTTTAAATACGCCATTGTGGCTGTTAATTATTTCACAAAATGGGCTTAAGAGGAACCATTGACAACCATAACCTCAAAAAAAGCTATTAACTTTGTCTTGAAAAATATCATTTGTAGGTTCGGAGTGCTGCCAAAAATAATCACAGACAACGGGATCCAGTTTGAGAGCGAAGAGTTCCAAAAATTTTCGTGCCAAGTTTAAAATCCAGAATTTTTTTTCCATATTTGCCCATCTGCAAGCAAATGGACAAGTGAAAACGGTAAACAAAATCATTAAATTGACCATTAAGTAGCGGTTGGAGAAATCCAAAGGTGGTTGGGCAGATGAGCTTCCACTAGCACTAAGGGCATACTATACCACTCATAAAACTGCGACTGGGCACCTTCCCTTTTCCTTGGCTTTCAGCTCTGAAGCCATGATCCCTGTGGAACTAGAAGTTCCTACCCATAGGTGGATACACTACAACCAGGAGGAAAATGAGAGGTTACAACTTGAGGCCCTCGACCAACTCGAGAAATAAAGAAAGGAAGCAGAACTCAGGGTGGGTGCATATCATAGAAGGGTGGCCAGGCATTTTAATTCAAAAGTCAGACATAGGACTTTCGAGATCGGATACCTTGTGCTGAAGAAAGTAATGACCGGAACCGGGGTTTTTTGACCAAATTGGGAAGGGTCCTATGTAACACCCCATATTTTCTGAGACTATTAAAAGAATGAATTAAAGAATAATTAATTTGAAAAAGAAGAAATAGGTGAAATGGGTTGCGCCATTGCGTTCGTCTTGGAATTCTGCTTGAGATAGAGTCCAAGTTTGCGTAAATCGGACTCCATTTGAAGAAGATATCTTTAAATTAAATATTGCAGGAAAACATGAAAAAGAATAATGAGAAAAGAATAATGTTTAGCGATGTTCTAAGGTTTATAAGCAAAATACTTAGTAGCTCATTTGGTTAGAACATGTGACTTGCAAAGAAGAGGTACAAAGTTCGATCCCCGCTAGTGTCATATTTTTTTTAGGGGAATGGCTAAAAAGTGGCTTAGTGTGAACGCAGTTCAAAAAGTGGTTTAGTGTGAAAATGGTTAATTGGGAAGATAGATAATATATATATATATATATATATATATATATATATATATATGACGTGTATGCATCATGTGGCGCACGTGGCGCATTTTTTTGTTGGTCAAGGATCGTCTTTTTTACTTGCCCTTCTCTGATTGGCTTTGTGACAAATTATGAGGTGTTAGGGCTTATGTGTCATGCTATGATTGGCTGAGAGACACATTGCTTTAGTTGGACGGCTCTGATTACTCCTAGACTGATCTATTGGCCAGAATTAAACCTAGACTTCTATATAATCAACTCAAATCCTAAACCTAAAACACATAAACACATTCTTTGTAGCCACCATGTTATCCTATTCAAATCTTGTCTAACCACCTTCTTCTTAAACAAATTATAATCTAATTCAACAAAGAGAATTCAACGTCTACAAAAAAGGAGAGCTATTCAATTTCAGAAAACAGATCCCAGAAAAACAAGACTTTCTTTTCTTTGTAAGTCTTGTTATTATTTAGATGTGAACGATTAAAAGTTGTGATTTGTAATAAAATGAAAACTAGAGTAATTCCTGGTTGTAAGATAATGACGATGCTGATTTATGCCTATTCTTGTAACGATTCTATCGTATATGCTTGTGAGATTATTGTGGTTATTATGTTAGTGTTAAACCAATCGTATATTATATAAATTTGGTGACTTTTCATGTTATGTAACATGCAAGTTGTTTAGATCTACAATTAGATCTATGTTTATTGAATCATGCAAGTTGTTTAGATCTATATTTAGATCTATGTTTATTGAATCATGCAAGTTGTTTAGATATACATTTAGATCTATTTTTATTGAATCATGCAAATTGTTAGGCTAAGACATGTATTATGTTTAGATCTATATTTAGATCTATGTTTATTGAATCATGCAAGTTGTTAGGCTAAGACATGTATTATGTTTAGATCTTTGTTTAGATCTATCTTTATTGAATCATGCAAGTTGTTAGGCTAAGACATTTATTATATTTAGATCCACATTTAGATCTATGAAAATTGGATTCAAAATTAAAGCTCATATTTACCTGCCTTGTTAAACTTTTGTAAAACCATATGCTTAAGATTCATGTTTGTTGGATCCAAGATAAAAGTTAATATTTACATGCCTTGTTAAACCTGTGTAATTCCATATGTTTAAGATTCATGATTATTGGATCCAAATTAAAGTTTACATTCACATGTTTAGTTGAACTTGTGCAATTCTACATGCTTGAGGTTTATGTTCATTGGACCCAAAATAAATGTTTACCTTTACATGCCTAGTTGGATTTGGGTAATCTCATATGCTTAAAGACTCATGTTAGTTGGATCCAAAAATGCAAGTTCATTATATGCCATGTTTACATGACACATGTTTAGTTAGTTCCTTATTATTTTATGTTGTGTGAATGGTACATGCTCCCTTCTTTCCCCTTTTTCTAGGCTAAGTTACGAGCCTAACATTCTATGTGAATTTTGCGAACGTATGACGGGGGTAACGTTGGGAAAACTTTAAATTCATATTGATGACATAATTTGGCCCATAAATATGTGAATGATTAGTGGCGTAAAAATTTGCACAATTTATATACCTAAAAATTATGAACATGGAATTGGGCATGACTTGAATGACAATATTTTACATATAAACATAAAGAGGTAAACATGTAAGTTTAGAAAAGACGAATATGCCTAACCCAAGGTTAGATTGAGTTACGGTGTAAGACTGCCCGGAACCGCCCGACACATCCAGCAACTGTAAAAATATATATCTAATGTGAGAGGTTAGTGCATCAAGCCCAAAAGAACATGAAGTTAGACTGAGTTGCAGTGTAAAACTGCCCGGACCCGACCAGCACATCCAGTAACCGCAACAATACCTGTCTAATGTGAGTGGTTGGTGCTTTAATGAATGAATTAAAGCTAAGACAGGAATGGTAGGTTTAAGTTAAATAAGGCAACACTTAACCAATACAACATGTTAACTAAACTGATGGGTGGGGTTAGGTTAATATGAACACTTAACCAATTTGACTTGATTTCTGGTAAGGTTAAGTTAGAACAAGAGGGCAACACTTAACCAATATGACTTGATTTGCGGTAAGGTTAAGTTAAATCAAGGGGGGCAACACTTAACCAATGTAACTTGATTTGTGGTATGGTTAAGTTAAAACAAGAGGGTAACACTTAACCAATATGACTTGATTTGTGGTAAGGTTAAGTTAAATCAAGAGGGCAACACTTAACCAATGTAACTTGATTTGTGGTAAGGATAAGTTAAAACAAGAGGGTAACACTTAACCAATATGACTTGATTTGTGGTAAGGTTAAATTAAATCTAGAGGGCAACAATTAACCAATATAACTTGATTTGTGGTAGGGTTAAGTTGACACAAGAAGGCAACACTTAACCAAAGTAACATGACAAGTAGGTGGGTTAAGTAACTTGAATTGATTTATGACACTTAACCAATACAACATGATGAACACATGGGGTTAAGTTAACAAGAAACACTTGACTAATATAACTTGATGGATGAACGGGGTTAAGTTAATTGGAAACACTTAACCAATCCAACTTGATAAGTGAGGAGGGTTGAGTTAATAAGAAAACACTTAACCAACATGACAAGATGAATGGGTGGGTTAAGTTAACATCAATGAACAACATTTAACCAATATGGCATAATGTGCGCGAGGGTTAAGTACATATCAAGTTGGGTGGATAATATTAGTAAATATAGGCCCACAAAACTTAACCATTAAATAAACATGCTTGAATCAGTAGGAGGGTTAAGTACATATCGGGTTGGTGGGTAATATTAGTGAATATAGGCCCATAAAACTTAATCATTAAATAAACATGCTTAAATCGGTGGGAGGGTTAAGTACATCTCGCGTAGGTGGGTAATATTTGTATATATAAGCCCACAAACTTAACCAGAAGGAAACCCTGATAACGGGGACCCCATTTCAGCAGTAATCCACATAGATGTATCATGGTACCCTGAACCAGGCAGGGTGGGGCCCGATTACTAGGCTGATTATAAGCGGTAAAAACAGCGGCAGGAGGTACGTCCGTGTAGGTTCCGACGATTTATGGGCGTGCACGTACTCCGGAGTGGAAAAAAGCAGGCACTGGGTACCAGTGGTTATAAACTGTGCATCTTGAATCGTGTCGGGTTGCTATCATAAGGATTGATACACCTTATGGTGGGGCCAGCACAAGGTATCTACATGCAAGAGAGGGCCGATTGACACAGACACAAGGAAAAATTAATACAAGTAAGGAGTCGATCGATAGAGTAGTAAGGGTACATCTAATATGTTCATGGTAATTAGGCTGATTGAGGTGGAATCCTCACGATAGATGTACACCTGAAGTCTACCACAACTGCGGGGATTGGGATCACATTACAATATGATAATTTTATATAGGTTACTAGCTAGGACACTAGTTAGGTGGTGCAGAGAATTGAAATGAGCGCGATAGCATATTCAGTCTTATTATCTTATTTTCTAGGGTGTTTTCCTAGATTCAGTTTATTCATGTCATAACCCTTTTTCTTGTTTACATACTAAATAGTCACGGGACTTACCAGACTCATGTCTGACCCATTTTCTTTCGTCATCTTTTCTTCCGTTTCCCCCCAAGGTCCGTAGGGAGGGAACACTTCAGCTTAGGTCAGATAATTTCCAGCTTGAAGAGAGTAGATGTATTGCTTGGAAATGGGCTATGTCTTTGGATACTCTCTTATTGGGGATTTATGCTGCCATACTATTGTTTTAATGCTTCTTTACATTTTTAAATCAAGACAGAAGTTTTATCTATTACTTTTAAGTATGATTGATACAACCATTGTAAAAGTTTGACTGAACCACATTGTTTATAAAATGACTTTATTTTCTGCTGCTTTATTTGTCTGTCTTGTAA
>JASFAX010004171.1:0-40168 GCA_030737875.1 Allium sativum
GCAGATCAGTTGACTGCTTTTGAAATAGCAACTTATTATATGAAGAGTCATCTCCTTTCGTGAATAGATTTCTATTCATTTATGAATAGAAATGGCCATACCTATTCATTGCAATTATTCATGAAAGATTAATGCTCTTCTGCTATTATATAAATGAATTAATCTTTAATTCCAAACCACTGATTCTGATTGATTCTATTCTAATTTCTGATTTACATCTCTATACTCTCCTGCACTCTAAAAGCTCTCTAATATTAAAACTTCTTATTGAATCATTGAAATTATTTCATATCTCTTGATTCAATAAGAATTATACTTCCTTTAGTCTTCACAAACACATCACATACTTGAGGATAAGATTATAGGAAGGGTATACTTAATCATTGGTTATTCAATGGTTATACGAGAAAACATTCAGAAGTCAAAAATCTTTTGTAATTTGTGAAGTCCTATGTTGATGCTCGGGCGGGGACATCCTTGTTGGTGCTCGGGTGTATTGTGACCTATTCCTTCGGGTAAAGAGAGGGTGTTGTTAGTCAATTTCGAAGAGGAGCTTCAAGACTAGACGTAGGACGGGAAGTCCAAACCAATATAAAATTTCTAATGTCTTAACTTACTGTTTTTATTTATTTGAGATATTTTATATAGCTTCGTTTTAGCTGCACAACTATTGTATTTATATAAGTTAATATATCATTGGCAATTCCGCTTAAATCCACATATAAAGATTCTTAAGTCGTGCACGATTTTTCAATTGGTATCTGTAACGACCCGGAAAATCTGAACCAATTTAAAATTTTTAAATTGGCTAAACTAGTAGATTTTAAATATTTAAAATAAATATTTTAAATAATAGCAATGAAAAGTGAGTTTGAATCGATGTTTGAAAACGAATATAATTAATTCTAATTATAAACAAGGCTTAAAAAGGCGCTGCAGTTTCAAAAATTGAATTCAAACTTTGTCTGACTGTACCGGGTGCAAAACAAACTGGATTTGAGTGAAACCAAAAATATTTAAATCTGTTAGTGAATACCTTTCTAACGAACCTGAAAAATCGAAGTTCCATAGCGGAAAGCAAAAGTTATGGCCAAATGAATTTTCAGAAAGGTCGCTATGGAATTTATATAGCTCGTGAAATTGGCCATTTTGCATACGACCTCGGAATTCGACGAAACCACTTTTGTTGGATCCCGGATGTGATGTTATTGCTAGGTTTCAAATTTCATAATTTTTTATGCTAGTATGTGAGCGTGGCAAAGGAAAACGTGTTTTGGTCAATTACAGTTAAATTGGATCGACCAGAAATGGGCCTTTTTACAAACGGTCTCAGAATTCGATGAAACTAGTTTTGTTGGGACCTTATCGTCAAAACATAGCTAGAATTATTTTTCTGGAATTGTTCGAATCAGTTTGTGGCCCTGGCAAATTGAAATGTACATTCAAATTGAATATTGAATGTTATATATTTTAATTTGAAGGAAAACTGACTGAAACAGTCGAATGGGCCTACGAAACATATCCCATTGTGTTCGGAATGGGGGTAAAACGCTAGGGACGACAGTCGTTGGGTTTGGATTGGAGTTCGTGTGCGAAAACCCTATTTTTCGAATTAATATAAATATCGGCCAATCAGATTTTTATAAAATAAAAAAAAATCCGCTTTCTCTCTCCCCGATGTCGATTAAAGGCGGAAAGCCATTCAAACCTTCCCCCTTATTTTCCGATCAATCCACGCCGAATTAGCTCTTGCCACAGTTGAACTTTTCGAAGATCTTCTCGAGATTGTCAAATCCATATAAAGTTTGGATTTTTTCATTGAGTGGTTTGGGAGAATCGAGCTCGGGAAGTTCGGGTATTGAAACCGCCGCCGCCGCTCCCTCCGACCATCGAGCGCCACCGCACCCCCTGTGCACGTGCGCCTCTCCTCCCCCTTCGACGCTGCGAAGGCTGATCGACGAATAGCTACATGAATTCGAAGAAAAATCCAAACCTAGTTTTGAACAAAACAGCTGAGGTACGGCCATATTAATTTTCAACAGTTTTAACACCTTTAAACCGTTGCAAACTTTGAAAAATCATATCTTTTTCGTGTGTTGACGAAATTCGATGAAACAGGAAACATCGTGACCGTGTGGACGTCTTCTACATTCTAGAAGAGACCGCATATTTTTCTGAGCCTTCTGCTATTTTTGGTGGAGTGGAACCCAATGTGAGATTTCTAATTTATAAACGATATGGAAAACGACGATGTATAAATTATATAGTCGATGTATGAGTTATATAAGCGTTGTACACCTCTTGTATAAGTTGTACGTTCGATGTATAAGTTATATATGCGTTGTAAAAATTATATCTGTGTTGAAATTTATTGGTTGTGATTGGTGTGATTGGTGTGAAAAATTGATTGATAGCGAATGGTTGATTGGAATTGTTTGTGGTTGATATTGATTGATTATGGTTGAAAAATACCCGTTTGTGGTTGAGAAATATTTGGTTGAAACCACATAGGATTAGTTTGTGGAAATGAAATAAATATACATGCCGCCTGCGTGCGAACTAGATGCATGATTCCCATTGTCAAAAACCGCGAGGTTTTAAGGTAGAGCGAGGAGTCGTACTAGGGACGGTCCCGGTTTTAACTACCCTGTCGTTATGCTGCCGAAATTTTGAATAATATTCATGTGGTAGAATTATTTTCCTATGTTGAAATTATATTCGTCTGTTGAATAGAAAACCTTCATGTGTTGAATAGAAATTCATTCGTTGAATCAAATTCATGTGTTGAATGGTATTCGTGTTTTGAATAAATTGTTTTAACAATAAAAATCACCTTTTTAATCTATATATACAAACTATAGAAAACCTTCATGTGTTGAATCGATATAAAATTCCCGGTGTCTTTACTTACTGCTTTTATTTATTTGAGATATTCTATATAGCTTAGTTTTACCTGCATAACTATTGTATTTATATAAGTTAGTGTATCATTGGCAATTCCTCTTAAATCCATATACAAAGATCCTTAAGTCGTGCACGACTTTCAATTACTTTCGTTAATTACAATCAAGAGATAAAGGGGTTGTAGATTTCTTTTGTTATTTGCAATCCAGGAATAAAAAAGTTGTAGATTACTTTCGTTGATTCCAATCTAGAGATAAAGGGGTTGTAGATTACTTTCATTGATTACAATCCAAAAATAAAAGGTTGTAGGTTGTAGATTACTTTCATTAATTATAACCTAAGAAAAATAAAATAAATGGTTACACTGGGCTTATCAATGAACTTAAACGTGCTACGCTAAACTTGTATAATTAATAAGTGAGAGAAGTCCATTCCTTTGAGATATAAGGGGCTCGTAGAAATTCTATTTATAAATTGGAGACCAAGTCCCGGGTGGCTTGTGTCGAGTGTTGTGGGAATCCATATCAGCCAGTATTCCCTGGTTATCACGGGGTCTCGCACTAGGTAGGGGCTAAGGCACGCTTTTACTGAACTGGATAGTATGAGGTCCAAACGAGAGGTGGGTATAGGCGCGTTCAGGAGAAGTCATGAGCATGCATGGATCCGACAATAGAAGATATGACATCGTAACGCCTGTGCTTAAGGCTATGTCATTTTAGTTGGGTTTGGGAACTGATAACCACAATGGCATAGTTGGCACAGGTATCCACATCTGGGAAGCCGATCGATGGGTAGCATTAGGAAATTCTTTCTAAATTACTTATTTCTGTCTGAATCTGTAGAAGTGTAGAACAGTCAATCAGTTTTAGTATGATCATTATTATCATCATTGTCTCTTAGATAAGAATAGTCAATCCTTTATGTCAATTCATATCAGTTATTGTTCACTTTTAGATATGTATAGATACTTACCGTTTTATGACACTAAAACCACTATTTATATTTTTCCTTGACTCAGTAGTCGGGCTGGTAATAATAGCAGCTCAGCAGGCTTTATGTCTGACCCATTTCCTTTCATCATTTCTCTTTTCTTTCCCCCAATCTTACAAGGACAAAAGTGTATAATCAGGTTTCTTTGTTGCTTTTATCATGATGGATTTCTGCAAAAGACAGATTACTTCCTGTTCTCTTTCTAAGGTTAGGTTGTATCTTTTCGACTGTTTGGGGGATAATACTATTTTACTTTGATAATTTTTTTGACTGAGATTTTAAGACATAGCATATTGTAACTATTTGGTTAATTGAAGCAAAGATGGTTCTGTATTTATAAAATGAAAGTTTCTTCTTTTGCTGTAAATTTATAATTTTATGTCATGTGAAATCTTAGTCTCTGTGATGTTTATGTCTTTATACCTTCAATGCTCCATAATTTCTTAGTGAAATCTTCATACGGGTGACATTAAGGAATGTGGGTGTTATAATGAATTATTGAACTAGTGGCAATACAAGCAGATGTATGAGGAGTAGAGGAAAGCTTAATGACATGGACTTGTGTAGGCTGAACCAAAATTGAGTGCATTTCCTTCTTATGTCGACTGCTTCCACTGCTCTTCTGTTGGTCGCTTCTTCTTCCCCTACTTATTTCTTGTCCAATTTTACATTTGAGGTACAATTTTTAATTCCTAATTTGATAAATATAGATGCTTGTGTGTTTGCATATGTTGATTAACCATTGTTAGGAGATAATAATAAATTATTAGCTAATTTAGGAATATGACTAAAATCCTATGTTAGAAAGGTAATTACTGATTGGGAATCAATGTAGATTATGTACTAGTCGAGGATAATATAGTGTATTAGTTGATTTGAAGATGGTAACTAATGGTTTGATTTTTTTTATTTTGTAATTAAAAATTAGCGTTGATCTAAATATCGAAAATTAGCATACGATAATTGACTAATATACTTATTGATAAGTTTACGCGAATGTTGGAAACAATACAATGTTTGTTACAATTTAGCAAAAATGTTAATAGTTATATGAATTTTAATAACAACAAATACTGTATTGAAATCAATTTTCTATAACGCTTAGAAATGAATTTAACAAGATTAATTATCCTATCAAAAATGATTTTCTAATAAATTAAATAACAAATATTCTACCAAAAACAAATTTTGAAAAGTTAAGAAATTGACGTTAGAAGAACGAATATTCTACTTAAATAGTTTCTTTATAAAATTCAAGAAATGAATATACAAGAATAAATATCCTATAAAATTCATTTTTCAAAAATATTTAATTGATTGTAACATGCAAATACTGTACTAAAATTGATTTATTAGGAAGTTAAAAATGAATATACAAAATACTCAACTGAATTTTCTAGGAATTTAATAATGAAAAATACCGTACTAAAACCGGTTTTCTTTAATGTTTAGAAGTTAATTTAATAAAAGCAAATATCCTATTAAATTCGCTTTTATTTAAAAGTTGAAAAGATTATGTAATGGTACAGATTTTTAGCCATTTAATTTTAAACATTTGAAATATATTTTAAACGTTAAATTGGAAATATGAATGGATTTTTATGTGGAGTTGTCGATTTAATAAGCAGATTACGATTGTATTTTGAATATATTGAATTTTCATAATATAAGAACAAGAAATAATTGAACTTCAAGTTAAAAAATGAATTGAAAACGATTCTAACAATTTATGTAAATTCTATTTGAATATATACGATAATAATAAATTATTATCTATGTATTTGATTGTTTTGAAATCGATTTAATTTAACCCATGGGAATAGCCAGTTTTCAAACTACCTTGGGTTTCAATGAAACAATTTTATAAAATCCACAATGGTTAATTATTGTAAGATTTTCAATTTCGAGTCAATTGGAGTTATTATGTGATCGTGCACGATATAAACGCGTATCGATTTACATTTAGAAATTAAAATAGGATTTTTTTTCAAACAGTCTTGTAATTCAACAAAACCAGTTCCATCGAGTCCGGAATATTAAAATACAGCAAGATGTCAATTTTCATAGTAATCAGGATTAAAATGTGTTTGTATGAGCTAGAAACGTCAAAATATTAAATTGAATAAAATAATATTAAATTCTCCCTATAAATAATCTCAAACCCATTAAACCTTCACCTTTTACTTTTGCCTAGTCAAACGAAAACTTGAGCCGCCATCAAGCATTTACTTTAAAATTTTATATAAAATCTAATTCTTAAAGAAATCAAACGAAATTTGGCTCATTAAGCTCCTTGAGTCGAGAGCTTCGTGATGATGTACTTTATTTTGGGTTCGGCTAGGTTTTAGGTCACCCAATTTATTTGCCGAGGGTTTAAGGATTGGCTTTGAGGTAGATCGGATCATCCTTGCGTGAATCGAAGGGCGAATTTAGGTTTCGGGTAAGATTTGGCACTTCCATGATTTTTTTTAGAAGATCTAGGGATGATTTGTTTCACACCTATGTGCTTGTGTGTGGGTTTGAGGTTGGGAATACAAATCGAGAGAAGAGACCGAGTGGATTCCGAGGCTAGGGATGGGTGGAGATTTCCTGGGTGAGCGTTTTAGTGGTGGTTGTGAAGTCGGCCCATGACCGTGATGGTGGCAACAATGGCCAAAGTTAATCAGGGGTTGAAGGAGTAGCATGTTCAAATTTTGGAATGAAGGGGAAGAAGGTTTAGGGAGTTAATTAAGTGAATTCACGTTATTACACTTATAACTTGTTTATAAATGATTAGAATCCAGCGAAACAAGATCCGTTGGAATCGTATCAGAAAACACTACGCATACGAACTGAACTGTGTGATTTGGAGCTCATTGGATTTTTTATGTAATATCAAACGCTAGTATGAAATTATATAATTCGATCTGAAATCATCGATTGAAAATTTAATGTGAGTTTACACTCACGCTTTCTGAAATACTATGTTGTGATTAAATTCATATAATTATAATTTACTATTGTTAGTATAAATTGAGTGTTTGGATGCTTTGGATGATTATTGTTTGATTAATGATTATCGATATTATATTTTCGTCATTTGAATGATTTAAATTAGAATATCTATTTCATATACATTTATATAATGATAATATGAGTTGTGATGTAGGAAAAACAGGTTGGAGGGATCCAATTGGATTCCTCAAATATTATGAATGTTACTTGATTTCATATTATTCATATATGAACTGTTCAAACCAAGTAATGTTAAAATTTTGGTTTGTATGTTGAATGTTGAATTGAATTGAATGTTGATATGATATTAATCAATAGACAGTATTGATTAAGTGATTGGCAGCAAA
Organism: Allium sativum; assembly: GCA_030737875.1. NCBI lineage: Eukaryota > Viridiplantae > Streptophyta > Magnoliopsida > Asparagales > Amaryllidaceae > Allium > Allium sativum. Next base: position 7,236 of record JASFAX010004171.1, read on the forward strand.
TGACCTAAAATTCATCTTTTTAAGACGTTAATTCACTGTCAGGCGAATCAATTAATTTGAAGTTATAAATTTTGTTTTTATAACTGAAGCAAGATTTTCAATTATATTTTAATAAGTTACATGAAAATGGAAGTTTTATAAATAAATCGATATATATTATTGGTTTTTATAAAGTAATTATAGATGATATATATAACAAATTTCGAAGTTTTAATAAGTTTTATAAGCGGTAAGTTAGAAATTAACCTATGGGTTAATATTTGGAATAATTATTTCTGAGAAAATAATAATTAAGCGAGTTTATATATTAAATTAGTTATTTTATTAATTAATATAAAAGGGAGGATTATCTGATATCAGTTAACAAGTTAACTAAGGTTACAAGTTGACTAAGTCAACTATTTTAATTGAAAATGGTTATTAAATTCATTTGTTTTAAATTAATCCAATTGAAATAATTTTGACAAATAATTGTCTAAACTTGATAAGATTTCCTAATAGTTAATTCATCTTTTAACTAACTGTGTTTAAAGGTAATTAACGAGTTGATTATTATTAACAGAGTCAAATTTTATTTTAATAACTTTTTAAAAGAGAATAACAATTTTATTAGTTAATAATGAAGTAAACTACTTTTACTTCAGTTGTCGCTAAAGTTAATTATCATTTTAATTAATAACAATTAAAGTGATTACGTTTTAGTTGGAATTCATTTTAGAAAGTTATCGAATTTGTAATGTGATTTAGTTGAATTCTATAAAGGGGTTTTATAATGAAATCCAATTTTATAAACAAAGGTTTATAAAAAGATTTAAAACTAATGCGATATGTTTAAATAATCATCTACTTAATAATGGAATTAATTAAAATGATTTCAATTGAAAAGAAATTTCCAAAGATGCAAAAGGAAGGTAGTATGGATTAGTGTAAAAGGATTTGGCAAAAAATTTGGTAAAAGATTTGGTAAAGTATTTTTGTAATAAATTCAAGTTGTAAATAAATTGTATTGAAGTTGTGTAAGGCTAAAAGACGTGTTTTAGTATCTATTTACTCAATAAACAAATTAAGTGAAGGTAATCAAATTTGGAGTGAGATTATTCAAATATAAGAAATCATTTATAAAACAATATTTAAACTGAATAGTAAATAGGACTTGTGATATTATAATTAATATCATATTTTGAGTTACAAACTCATATCTAGCTTAAGATAAGCACATTGTCAAGTCCAGGTATGAGAGGTAAATAAATACCCCAACCTGAACGACTTCATTATTATCCAAGGGATGATGATAGTTTGAAATGGTAAAAGATATAGGAAATAGTTATTATTTCCGTAAGGAAAAATATTTCAAATTTTAGAAGTTTAATGTAAACTGTTGGGTTTTATAATAAACAATGTATTACTTGACATTGTTTAACCAAGATACAAAGTGTTACTATACTTATACCATTTGGTTAAGTATACAACACTATTTTCAAGTAATGAAAATAGTTTGATTTCGGGAACACATGTATTTCAAGAAATAAGTAGATGGTTGGGATTTTCGAAGAGATGAAACGAGAGTTATAATGGTTTGAACCAGAAATGAATATGGGAAATTTAATTATTATTTCCATTTGTGTTATTGACAGTTAATTATAGTGGTATAAAACTGCTTATTTTTATATAGTAAGAATATGTCGCTTAACATTGTTTTGGCTCATATAAGATTTGGTGATTAGACCTATACCATTTAGCTATGTATATATAGCAATATTGTCGAAGGAAATAAAGAAGGGTTTTTGTGAATATGTTTATTATGAAAAGATAAGGGTATGATTACTATTTTTAAAGTAACGGAAACAAGAGATTTGTGATATGTTTATCCAGTTGAAATAAGTATATGAAATCAATTTTTAAGAATCGATGAAATGATTTTAATAGATGGTTTTAATTTAAAAAAGGGCCTGAGCTGCTGATGTAATTGATTTTACTATTGTGATTTAATAGTTAAAAACCCAACTATGAATGAATATTCCCTTTTGACTATGGACGTGTTAGTTCGAGGAGACCAGGATGGGAAGTGGATCCAAAACCACTTCGAACTGAATTTGCATTTTAAAATTAACTTGTAGCGATGCTTATGCATATGAAGATGATTTGAAGGCGTAGACCTTCAGAGTGAGAAGGTTGCTCGCTGATGTCTCTAGTTAACTACCAGGATTAAACTTGTAGCAGCAATCCCTATGTTCTGGGTTCTGCATGATGCCAGGAATTCTTGTTACCAATCCTAGGGTTTAACCTGATAGGATATAGTAAAAGAGTACCTTCGGTTTGTCATGTTTCTGGACCACTTGTATTGATGAATTTCTGAAAATATTTCCTAGAATCACGTATGTTGGGTTTTACAAATATATCGAGTATGGTGGCGAAAAAGGTAGCTTATTTTAGCTTAACATCTAGAGTATATTTGTGTAAATCAATTAGTGGTTTGACAGATCTGACAATGAGGCGTTCAAAATTGAATGTAATTTTTTTGAAAAGGTAACCATGGCCTCATGCCTCATCAACTGGAAAATGACTGAAGTCGGGTAGACAGCAGGGCTATGTGGGTCATACCCATTAAGGTATATCATCGCCTGATCTAAAGAAACCAGTTGTCCCCTTATTGTATGATTCGGAATTGTACGGTTGCTGATCCGAACCGTGGTGATGATATATTCGGTACACCCAAGTTGAATGAGTGGTCAGTTCTGTGTGGCCGGATTGCAAGATGATCTTATTGAACCCCCAATGTTTTTTCTCTAGAGGACACCAATTGGAAGGTGGTTCCATACCTAGTCATGTTGGAAATCCAAACTTCAATACAAGCTGTACGTTTTTAGATGTAACCAACTATGTTGAAAAGTGAGATACAAGCTTTTCGACTATATTCCTATTTTATTTGTGGATTGATAGACATTATAATAATATCACTAGATTTGATATAAAAATTGATTTGGTTATCTAAGGTAAAAGAGTATGCCATGTTTATGTGTGGTTGTGCCTTACGAGAGTTCCATTCATTCAAAGTATTTGTATAAGTTAAATGAGTTGTTTGTAATGTGAATATATCACTAAAAGTATTTCAGACTGATCCGGGTGATTTTAGTTTCCTCAAAATGTGCTTAGGTCAGACTAGTATGTTTTCCAGGTTGCATTAGGTTTGCTTAGAGCTTCATGAGAGAAGCCGGTGTCGAGACGTATTCCCGTATTTTCTGGTAATTTATTTATGTTGCGTGTGTTGATTGGTAAGTATTATACCGATTTAGTTGTATACTCTGATTGAGTAATCATATATATACCGTTTACTATTTATGTAAAGAGTACTGGTATACTATGTTTTACGAGAACCTGTGCTCCGCACACGGATTGCAACTATACTTTCTTTCTAATTATGGGTAAACTGGTATATACCTATCGCAAGAATTTCAGAAAATGAGTCCTCATTTTATACCTAATCCTTTTATAACGACCCGAACTTCCCCGGTCTCCGAAGAGGAAAGAAAGAACGGATTGTCTGAGAACACGACAAATCAGAACACAAACAGAAGAACATTTCATTGTTGTTACAACATTTTACATCAGAATACAAGAATACACAGAGTATGAACAAATAATATACATTTGATTAACATAAGAGATTTACAAATTACAATGCAGCGGAAAATAATACAAAACACAACTGAAAGAGATACACAGATATAGAGCTTTTCGAATATCATTCCAGTTGTAAACCAGGATCCTGTGAACATAAATCTGCAAAACCAAAACTACTAGCTGCCCATGTGGAAAATAGGGGCACCCACAGTTTAGGTCAAAACAATAAACTCCAGGTCAGTCATGTGACTGGTGTGAGAACTAAAATATTTATTTAAAACTTTACTTTCAAATCAGGTAAATCAAGGGACTACACCGTATAACACGGAACGGGTTTCCTTCCAAGAATACCAGTGCATAAAACAAATAGCGCAAAGCTTTTTGGAAAAATGAAGCTATTATAAGACTCAGGTCCTATCACACAATGCAACGTAAGCCGGAGGATAGGGTTTCCCTTATAATAGCCAAACATGCTTGGTACGTTTAAAACAAATCATTTGATACTATTATAAGTGCCTAGTGTATAAAACAACTTCAAATATAAATGTATCAATCATAGGCGGCATGGGTACCATCTATCATGTCGCCAATACTAGGCTCTACAATCAAAATCGAAATGTCATGTATTGGAAATTGGATTTCTGTCATGAGTCTAGGCAAGGGATGTACTCTTAACCGCTTCGAGACACTGTAGGAAATGCCTTGGGACTACACACTCTGGGCAACCCCTTGATCCTCCAAGGTCGGTCCTCTCTTACGTTTGAGGATTGACAATTCCTGAACACACGTTTCTCCGCCCCATAAGGCGTAACTAAGCTAGATGACTCAATATCCATCGGCTCCGTAGTAACCGATATATCCGAGGCGCCTCGCATTCCAACAACAACATAGGTAAAAATATAAAAATGTATGGGCTTGCAAAACCGTGACACCACCCATAGCTAGAAATAAACACCATGTCCTCCTTGAGTCCCTTATCCCCTTTTAAACTCATACTGAGGTGCAAGGCTCGCGAATTAACGCTATACAAAAAACTATGCCTTTTAAGGTCGTGCTTTGATCATCGACCATAAAGATTCTGCTTTTCAACAGAAGTCTGGATCCTTTGCATCTCAGCATGCCACATAGGCAATTCATGCCATGCGACTGATGTCTACCGATATATAACCTCTGAGCTTGTACGTCTCAGAGAAGGGCGTTAAGAAAGAGAACAAATTCTCCACTGCCAAACAGATATATATTTAATAGAGATCAATCAACACATAGTAAAATCCAATGTCAGACAAACATCCATTTACAAGTTCGTTTTGGGTCAGAATGAAACCGGAGGCACCTTATTCCTCGTCCAGTGTCCAATACAGGAGAGAGGCCCTCGCATATTCGGTCGATCACCAAGTATGTCTGGACGATCACCACTTATTACCTTGTCTTGGGTGTACTGCCCAATCAAGACATCAGTAATCATCCAAACGATGTGAAGACCTACGGTTTTCAACCACCTTCTTCATCGTCGACTTATCGTCGAATCAGTTATTCAGAATGGGTATAAACCTGGCCTTTCCGAATAACTCGAGTATATAATAAACGAGTGCTGTAAAAACACAACATACGCCTCATTCCAATTCTGAATATTCTTTTATTTAAATATTCATATCCTTTGGGAATGGTTCCCGTTAATTTTATCAATGGTAAATTCTTTAAATTTATTCTTTAATCTTCCTTTGGATATCAATTCAAAACCATATTAAGGTTTTCCAAACTAGTCGGGATAAACGCACCTTACCGAAGTAATCATTTATTTAATTTCCCAATCCCGACCTATTTATCCTATGGAGCAAACGTGGAATTACCCCATAACAAACACCACGGTGTTATCGATAAAATTAATTACCATTTCCCATTCAAATCTAATTAAAGATTTAACTATCGCTTGGAGCAAATCTGGTGGTACTCCATTCTCGATCATTTCCCGAATTTGATAATTAAATTATCACATTCTCTTTTCGATCTAATTAAAGATTCATTAAAACTCCACTTAGTTTTAATCTTCCCAAAAATCAAAATTAATGACTATTTAACTTTGGAAACACAAACATATCGCATCGACAATCTACACCGTACTATTGATTTATGTCGATATATAACCTCTAAGCTCGTACGTCTTAGAGAAGGGTTTTAAGCAAGAGAATAAATTCTCCACCACCAAACAGATATATATTTAGCAGCGATCAACCATACAGTTTGAAATACAATGTAGACATGTAATCCGGTCTTTAACTGGGTTAAAAAGCTAATGTCATTTAAAACACAGTTCACGATAAACCCAAATCCTCTTCCATAAAAATGGAATCTTCAGGGAAAAACAAATCGATATATAATCGATATCAATTTCCATATCTGACCAATAATGTAAATGGAATAACGACAAAGCCTTTTAAAATCCATATATATTACCAGTCTTCCTCCACAGAAGTTCATTTAGATTATTATCAAATTGAATTCCATTCCATTCCAATTAAATATTAATTAATTGGAAACTTTACTTTGGAAAATCCCATTAAATCTTAATAAAAGATTTATATATTCCAAATCACATTTTACTGTAGATCGGGTTAAAGAATGAATGTCGTTAAAAACACAGTTCACAATAAACCCAATTCACATTCCATTTTCAATTCCAATTAAATGTTAATTAATTGGTAATTCTTCTTTAAATCTTAATTAAAAGATTTATTCTTGTCACACTGGGTTCAAGAACGGTGTTAATAAAAACACCATTCACGACAAACCCAAAATCCAATTCAATTCAATTCCAATTAAATATTAATTAATTGGTAAACTCTTCTATATCTTATTTAAAAGATTTAATATTTTCTCAACTGGGTTTAAGAATAGCTTCATTTAAAACACAGTTCACGACAAACCCAAAATCCAATTCAATATTAAACACAAGGCTCTGAATATAAATTATATCGGCTTATATTCAATATCAAATTCTGAAATCAACAAATATTGTATTAGGAATAACGATATATATATCTTCCAAATTCCTCCACAATATCTGCATAATCACGGAATTAAATATCAAAATATTTCAAAGATAATTTCGATTCAAATCCATTCCATTTCATATATTGGAAATTCTGGTTATTTTTAAAATCATTTCAAATCCAATTTATTTATTTAAAATATTGGATTATAATTCTGGTTCATAACTAGTTTGTTTTGATAAAAATATATTTTTATCTTTACAATTATGGAATTTTTCATCCCAATTCTTTCCAAATCATTTATTATGATTTTACAAAAATTATTAATAATTTTATCAAGTTCGTACGGTCGATTTCCATAAAAGGTCATCGAACTGCACTTACAGCGACCTTTTCCAAATTTGATTTGGACACAATTCCAAATCCAACCATTAGATTTCGAATTTTCTTATATTCTTGGAAATCTCTTTTCGATACGAACCTAACTGTTCCGGTTTTAGGAGAATCCGACGGTTGGATCTTTCGTAATGTCCGTTCGAAGTCAATGGTTGAAATTCGCGAACTGTCGCGACACGGCACGTTCTATTCAGGCCATTAAATATATATAATAAATATATTATATATATTTCATCGATTTCCATTTAAAACGTATTTTATAAATCGTTTTAAATTCGTTTTCGAAACGATTCAACTTCATATTCAATTTTAAATCAAAATTGAATATTCCATATCATTAATATGTAAATGATAATATTTTTAAAACATTAGATTTTGAAATCACTTCCTTTTTGGTATTCATTATAAAAATGAATAAAATCGATGTACATATCGTTCACGTCAAAATGGCATTAATCCAATCAACACAGATTTACAAATTTAAATATTTTCGTGTCCATCCCAAATCGGACATCAAAATCATATTTGATCCATTACTGAATATTATTTTAAAATATTAGTTATTTTAAAATATTAGTTACTTTAAAATATTCATTACTCATCATTTTAAAATATTATTTAATTTAAAATATTCGTTCTTTTCGAATTGGAATCAGACACAGTCAATTACCATATAATTTTATTTATATGGCTTTCATACACACGTGTATACAACAATAATCAAACACAGTCAACCATCATCCAGAGTGCATTACACAACTGCATAAGCGCTAAATATGAATAATTAACGCTTACAATAGCCTGTCAACCAATCAGTTGACATACAGTTAAATATTAGGATTAGTGTATGTCCAATATCATCCCAATATCCGTGTGGGGTTTTCAAACAACAAACACTGATTATTATTTGTGCAGTTGGGCGATGTGTAAAATATATCGTCCCAATCAATATCAGTAATATGTGTGTACATAAACAAATCGTCCGATTTATAAATGAATATTTATTTTATTCATATACACGTTAAAAATTATATTTTTAACTATAAAATATTTCTTTCAACACATGAATATTATATTCAGTTCATTTCTACAATAAAAATGATATTTTTATTGTTCTAACATTTTAAGAAAATTTCGGCAGCATAAATGCACGATACTAGAACCAGAATAAGGTCTAGCCTTATCCCTCGCCTAATAATGGCTCGTGCCATGTACATACCAATTCTAATCAATTCATTTCATTTCCAAAACCAAATTCAACCAAATAATCCAATCAACCAAACAGCCAAACAAACATGGTTTCAAACAAAGGTGTCGGGTGCTACTAAGCACCGTCTGCATCCTAGTATATATATTTAACTAGAAAATAAATTAAAGTGAGATGTTCTCACTTTTGGGATCCACTCCTCCAGTTTTATTTCTGAATTTCTGAAACGTTTGGATTTTCCCGAAATTCCGACGCAATCTGTTTCACGCAGTTCATATTAGAAATCACACTTTTAATAACGCTATATATTTAAATATCACATTTTTATTCCGCTACTGTATATATCATATTTTTATATTTCTAAAAATATTTTCTTACATACGATAAAAATTCTATTTTTATCTGTAACGACCCGGAAAATCTGAACCAATTTAAAAATTTTAAATTGGCTATTTTAGTGGATTTTAAATATTTAAAATAAATATTTTGAATAATAACGATGAAAAGTAAGTTTGAATCGACATTGAAAATAAATATAATTACTTTGAAATATAAACAAGGCCTGAAATGGCGCGGTAGTTTCAAATTTTGAATTCAAACTTTGACTGACTGTATCGGGTGCAAAACAAAACGGATTTGAGTAAAACCAAAAATATTTAAATATGTTAGTGAATATCTTTCTAACGAATCTAAAAAATCTAAGTTTCATAGTGGGAAGCAAAAGTTATGGCCAAATGAATTTTCAGAAAGGTCGCTATAGAGTTTCTATAGCCCGTGAAAATGGCCATTTTGCAAACGACCTCGAAATTCGACGAAACCACTTTTGTTGGATCTGGTATGTTAAACTATTGCTAGGTTTCAAATTTCATAATTTTTGAAGCTAGTATGTGAGCGTGGCAAAGGAAAATGTGTTTGGTCGATTTTTATTAAATTGGGTCGACCAGAAAATGGCCATTTTGCAAACGGTCTCAGAATTCAACGAAACTAGTTTTGTTGGGACTGTATCATCAAAACATAGCTAGATTTATTTTTCGGGAATTTTTAGAATCAATATGTGGCCCCGGCAAATTGAAATGTACGTTCAAATTAAATATTGAATGTTTTATATTTTAATTTGAAGGAAAACTGACTGAAACATTTGAATGGGCCTACGAAACATATCCAATTTTGTTCGGAATGGGGGTAAAACGCAAGGGACAATAGTCGTTGGGTTTGGATTGGAGTTAGTATGAGGTAAAGGGTAATTTTGGATATTTAAAAATTAATAAATATAAAAAAAATCATTGGTCCACCTCACAATTTTCTCTCTCCTCAGATCTGAGAAAACCCGATAACACCCTCGCGATATACGGTGCCAGCAGCTCCTCCCTTCTCTCCTCTTTTTCTCTCCAATCACTCAATAAAATCAAGTGCTTCTTTGGGGGATTTTGAAGAGCTTCGAGCCCTCTTTAAATCCATACAAGGTTTGGATTTTTTTTCGTGTAGTGTGTGAGGAGTTACGAGCCCAAGAAGTTCGCTGTTTCCTCCCTCCGCCGCGACCTCCATCCTCGATAGAAGTGGGCCCCCACAACCGTTGGGCGCGCCTTTCCACGCTCCAGGCCGTGGCACAACCCGATCGTCGACCCGTTGTACCATTGGATCGAAAAGTGAAAACCTACTTTTGAAGATTGAGCTGAGGTAACGGCCTATTTTAAATAAACTATATTATAGCAGTTTAAAGCGCTACCGTTTTTGATTTCACTGTAAAAATCATATCTTTTTCGTTTGTTGACGAAATTCAGTGAAACAAGAGACAGTGGACTCGTGTGGACGTCTACTACATTCTAGAAGAGACCGCATATTTTTCTGAGCCTTCTGCTATTTTTGGTGGAGTGGAACCCAATGTGAGATTTCTAAATTATAAAGGATATGGAAAACGACGATGTATAAATTATATAGTCGATGTATGAGTTATATGAATGTTGTACACCTCTTGTATAAGCGTTTTATAAATTGTACATTCGATATATAAGTTATATATGCGTTGTAAAAATTATATATGTGTTGAAATAGAAGTGAAATGCTTATATAATATATATATATATACGCCCCTCGTCCACAAACCATGGACGATATTTATTGGTTGTGATTGGTGTGGAAATTGGTTGATTACGAATGGTTGATTAGAATTGTTTGTGGTTGAAATTGATTGATTGTGGTTGAAAAAAGTCCGTTTGCGGTTGAGAATTATTTGGTTGAAACCACATAGGATTAGTTTGTGGAAATGAAAAAAAATATACATGTCGCATGCGTGCGAACTAGATGCATGAAATCCCCATTGTAAAAAGCTGCGAGGCTTTAAGGTAGAGCGAGCAGCCGTACTAGGGACGGCCCCGGTTTTAACTACCCTGCCGTTATGCTGCTGAAATTTTGAATAATATTCATATGTTAGAATTATTTTCATGTGTTGAAACTATATTCATGTGTTGAATAGAAAACCTTCATGTGTTGAATAGAAATTCATTCGTTGAATAAAAATTCATGTGTTGAATGGTATTCGTGTTTTGAAATAAATTGTTTTATAATGAAAATCATATTTTTATCATCAATATAAATTATATAAAATAGTCGTGTTTTGAAATAAATAGTTTTACAATAAAAATCACATTTTTACTATATATATACAAACTATAGAAAACCTTCATGTGTTGAATAGAAATTCATTCGTTGAATAGAAATTCATGTGTTGAATGGTATTCATGTTTTGAAATAAATTGTTTTATAATAAAAAACATATTTTTATCATCAATATGAATTATATAAAATAGTCGTATTTTTAAATAAATTGTTTTACAATAAAAATCACATTTTTATTATGTCAATGAATTGTTAAAAATAGTGAAGTGTTGAAATAGAAGTCAGTTGGATAAAAATATCATTTTTATCAAAGATATGAAAAGAATATGGTTTTGAAATCGAAGAATCGATTATATATATAAAAATATAATTAAAATAAATCGAATAACGAAGCTGCAGTTCGTATTTTGAAACCGTGATTTCAAACGATTAGTGCGGGAGATCCAACCATCGGATTTTCCCGAAACCGAAACCGTTGGGTTCGCTTTGGAAATATCTTTCAAACGACACCAACTTTGTAAAAATCCAACGTTGGATTGTCTGGAAAGTTTAATTCAAATCTGAAGAAAACAACACCAGAATCAATTATATTTATATTTATATATATATATAATTAAATTAAATCGAATAACGACGCTGCAGTTCGTATTTTGAAATCGAAACTTCAAACGATTGTACAGGGAGATCGGACCGTTGGATTCGTTTTGAAAAGATCTTTCTAATGATGTAAATTTTGTGAAGATCCAATGGTTAGATTTTCAGATATGTGTAAATCAAATCTGAAGAAAAACAACGCCACGGCCGCGTTGTGGCCCGAAGCGTCGTTTGAATAAATTGGCTATTTTAAAATAAATAAAAATAACGATAAATCGTTATAAAATATTATAAACGATATGGAATGTGAAATTTAGAAATTAACTGAAGGTTAGCTAAGTCGAATGGTTTCCTGGGTTTTGATCTTATGTTGGTTTCGGCCGTCGGGATTAATATTTGGGAAATCGTTCTCTTACTGATTTACAGTTAGTGACTAATGAATTGAAATGATGTGTATGTTGTGTTTTTTTAGCACTTGTTTATTATATACGCGAGTTGCTCAGAAAGACCGGGTTTATCCCATTCTGAATAACTAAATGGACGATAAGAAATCGAAGATGAAGACGGTGGTTGAAGACCGGAAATATTCACCTCGGTTGGATGATAACTGATGTCCTGATTGGGAGGCATCCCGAAATATGGATAATGAGTGGTGATCATCCAGATGTACGTGGAGATCGATGGGTATGCGAGGTATATAGTGCCTCCGGTTTCGTTCAGACTCAGAATGGACTAGTAAATGGATTGTGTGTCTGACATTGGAATTTATTCTGTGCAATTGATAGCTATCAGTTGCATGGTGTGAATTGCCTGTGTGGCATGCTATGACGCAGTGATTAGGGCTTCTGTTTAAAAGCAAAGTCTTGTAATTGATGATCAAAGCGTCGCCTGTGTGGCGTAGCTTTGTGTATAACGTGAATTCGCGAGCCTCACACCCCGATATGAACCAGAAACAGGAGAAGGACCTCAGGGAGGGCATGCGTTTCCTTCTAGCTAGAGGTGGTGTCGGTGCTTAAACTGGCTGACATTTATATTATTTTCACCTGTGTGGTTGTTGCTGTTGCAAGGCGCCTCGGTTATATCGGTCGATCCGGGACCGATGGAGTCATTCGTTGGCTCATTGACGCCCCATAGGGCAGGGAAACACATTGTTCAGGCATTTTAATCCACATCGATGGACCAGCCCTGACGATCCAAAGGCTTGACTGAGTACTTGCCTGAGACACGGGCTAGAGCGTCTCGAATTCGGTAAGGACTATCCTTTGCCTTGGTTCAAGATGGAAATCCAATTTCCAAATACGACACCGTGCGGTTTTGATTGTATATATATATGGCGACATGATATATGGTACTCATGTCATCTATGATTGATAGTTATGATTGAAATTGTTTTTGAAACATATAAACACTAGTGATAATATCAAATTCTTTTGTTTATTTCGTATCAAGCATATTTTGGAAATTATAAGGTAAAACTCTATCCTCTAGTTTGCGTTGCATTGTATGATGGGAACTGAGCCTTATAATGGCTTCATTTTTATAAAAAGCATTGCGCTGTTTAAAAGAATTATTTGTCTTTAAAGCACTGGCAATCCAATGGAGTAAACCCGTTCCACAAAAGTGGCATGGTCCTGTGATTAGCCATATTTTAAATGTGTTAAGTAGATTTCTCATACCAGTCCAATGACTGACTCGTAGTTTGTTTCACTTTCAAACTCGGGTGCCCCTTTTTCTACATGGGCAGCCTTGTGTTCAAGTTTAGCAGGCTTTTTCTGGATAGCTGGAGCTGAAGATGGATTCTATCATTTATCTCTTTTTATGCTGTTCAGCTCCTACTGTACATTATGTTTTGTTTTCCACTGTAGACATTTATGTATAGCTGAACTGTATTTGTACTAAGTATGATCCTGTATACTGTGTAACTCTGATGATTACGTTTATCCAGTATATTCTATTGTGCATTATCTGGTGTATTTATTTAATTCTGTTCTGTTAGTATCTGTTTATGTGTTATATTCCAAAGATTACCCTTGTCACCGTCAGTACGGGATTTGGGGTCGTCACAACGTGGTATCAGAGCTTTGGTTAAGCTTAGTGCTGGAATATAACATATTAACGAACTCGTCAGAAATAGAACCAGTAGTGTTCTAGGATGGGTAACTCATTACAGATAGGATCAGTAATATCCTAGTATGAGTATAGCAGAATGAAATTACACCCCGATAGACACATTTACATTTGAAGTATATGTCTCTATGTTTAAAATATCTTTTCTGTAACCTGACACTTGATCTGCTATTTCCAGAAGTACTAGAAAATGAGTGTCAGAATCCGAAGGAATGCAGAACCAGATATTGAGGCCCTATTAATTAAGTATCGAAATATGGGTGGAATACCGTTCTCGGGCGAAGAATCTATTATGAATACACAAGCTTGGATTCGTTCTACTGAGAAAATCTTTGACGGTTTAAAGCTGAGAGAAGACTAGAAAAGATTACTGGCCTCCTGGGCACTCAAAGACGAAGCCTTGTTCTGGTAGGATTCAATTATTAAGGATAATCCAGAAGGTGATATCACCTGGGATAAATTCAAAGTGATTTTCCTAGAAAGATTTACTCCTCCCGAAGCAACTGAGCGGTTATGTGACGAATTCTCTTATCTGATACAAGGAGATATGACCATTCCAAAATATCATAAGAGATTCAACGAACTTTCTCACTTTACCCCGCATCTAATTCAAAATACGAAGAGAAAGAATCTAAGATTTATTCATGGCCTGCACAGAAAATACCAGAATACGGTAATGGGGCATGTGAAGCTCCCTTTTTTAGAAATGATATACATGGCTTATCAGTATTAAGATCTTCATAAGAAAGGTATGTTGCGCGACGAAGAGGAAGTCTGTTCTAGTAACAAAGAAGATTCAGAAACTGATATTCCTGAAGCCAGTATGATGTCTGAGGTCAGTAAGAGGCCTAAAGTCAATCGAAAAAGGGCCAGATCTGGGAAAGAACCAGTAACAACTGCCATGTGCATTAACTGCCATCAGAAAGGGCATTTGTCGATAAATTGCGGACCCTTAAAGAAAACGAATCAAGAGTGGATCTAAACCCACTAAGAAGCAAAAGAAACCACATGGGGAAAGGAAATGCCATAAGTGTCACCAAGCAGGTCATATTGCACGGGAGTGCCAACCCTCAAAGTTATCAGAAGCAGTACATATAAATGAAATATCAGAAACTTCTGAGCCCTCAGTTGTTCTGGAAAGGCCGGATGTTTTAGAAGGCACACTAATAGTCAAAGATATTCCAGTTAAAGTACTGTTTGACACTGGCGTGTCGTGAAACTTTGTTGCAAAGAATGCGGTTAAGAAGCTGGATTTGAATCTGAAGAAACTTAAAGAACCAATGACTGTCCATAATCCGGTTGGGGGTTCCCTCAATCTCAGTTGGGTTTGTGGGGTGCCGGTTTCTTTTTCTCGTTATCGGTTCCCTATCATCGCGGTTGTCATGAATTTTACAGAGTTTGATCTTATCTTGGGGTTAGACTGGTTGACCAAATATGAAGCTGAGGTTAAATGCGCCGACAGAGTCGTAAAGGCGAAGATTAAATCAGGTGATTATATAACCATTCCCTGTGAAGGTCAGAATTCAAATACAAAAGACTTCTGGGCAGCTTTGGATGTTTCTCCTGCTCAAATAGAAAATATCCCTGTAGTCACAGAGAATATTCCGGACCTCATCAAAGATATTCCTGTCGTAAAGAATTATGCGGATGTGTTCGAAGAAATTGTTAGCTTACCTCCGCAGGGAGAAATTGATTTCAAAATTGCTTTAATTCCGAACGCAAGGCCAGTAGTGCACGCCATTCGGAGGATGACCCTAAAGGAGATAGAAGAACTAGACAATCAAACACGACAGCTCGTATGGAAGGGTCTGATCAGGCCTAGTTTCTCTGATTGGGGGGCAGCAGTGGTGTTTGTCCCAAAGTCTGACGGTACTCTGCGACTATGTGTGGATTATCGTGACTTGAATAAGCAGACCATAAAGAACAAATATCCATTGCCGCGAATCGATGATTTATTGGATCGTCTGAATGGAGCACAAGTATTTTCAAGAATGGACCTAGCTACAGGTTTCCATCAGCTTCGTATTGCCGAAGAGTGTGTTCCTATGACAGCATTCAGAGGTCCGGACTTATTCTATGAGTGGTTAGTAATGTCGTTCGGCTTATGTAACGCTCCAGCTTACTTCGTTGATTTGATGAATCGAGTGTTCAGAGGAGTCCTGAATAAGTTTGTTCTGGTTTTTATTGACGATATTCTAATCTTCTCTAAATCAAAGGCCGAACATGAAAAAAATTTGGAACAATTTCTGGAAATTCTGAGAAGGAATGAGTTGAAAGCTAAACTGTCCAAATGTATATTCTGGCAAGATGAAGTAAAGTTTCTTGGCCACGTCGTATCGAAAGAAGGAATTGCTGTGGATCCAAGTAAAATCACGGCTATTCAAAATTGGAAACAGCCTAGTACTCCTATAGAAGTCCGCAGTTTTCTCGGATTGGCTAGTTATTACCGGAAGTTCGTTAATGATTTTTCGAAGATATCTAGTCACTTAACGAAGCTTACAAAGAAGCACTTGAAATTCAAGTGGACTCCAGAATGTGAGGAGGCTTTTGAGGAGCTAAAGTTAAGATTAACAACTGCTCCAGTGTTAACCATTATCGACGGCAATCAGGACTTGAAAGTCTGGACAGATGCCTCTAGAGAAGGCCTTGGTGCAGTATTAATGCAAAGAGGTCAAGTTGTTGCTTATGCTAGCCACCAGCTGAAGCCACATGAAAAGAACTACGTCACTCATGATCTTGAGTTGTTGTCTATCGTATTCGCTTTGAAAATCTGGAGACACTATCTTCTGGGTGAGAAATTCGAACTGTTTACAGATCATCAGTCGCTAAAGTATCTGTTCACTCAGAAAGACTTGAATCTGAGGCAGCAACGTTGGCTAGAGTTCCTTGCAGCATACGATTTTGAGATTCTATACACTCCAGGGAAAGCCAATGTCGTGGCCGATGCGTTAAGTAGAAAGAATGTTATGATCGCCAGTTTTATCATTGCGACTTCTTTGATTGACAAGATATTTTCTCTCCAAAAAGACGACAAATTTATTAAAGGAATGAGCCAGCGAGTTCGTGAAGGCAATGCTTCAGATTTCCAGCTCGATAGCGGAGGGGTTCTGAGGTTACAAGGACGAATTTGTGTTCCAGAAATTCCTGAACTTAGAAGAGATGTGCTTGATGAATGCCATAAATCTAAGCTCAGTATCCACCCGGGTGTGAGTAAAATGTATAACGATATCAAGAGAACATTCTGGTTGAAGTCGTTAAAAAGATACATCTCTATATATGTTAGCCGATGCCCTACTTGCCAGCTAGTCAAAAGCGACCAACAGAAACTGGCTGGATTGTTGCAACCACTGGACGTTCCAGGTTGGAAGTGGGAACATATTTGCATGGACTTCATAGATGGTTTGCCCAGAACCAGAAAAGGAAATGACAGTATTTGGGTGATCGTAGATCGCTTCACGAAGACCGCCCATTTCATACCTGTCAGATCGAACAGAACTGCTCAGAGTCTGGCGCAGATATACTTCAAGGAAATTGTTAGACTACACGGAGTGCCAATTAGTATAGTTAGTGATAGAGATCCAATATTCACTAGAAAATTCTCGGAGGCATTTCAAGTAGAACTGGGAACAAAGCTGAACTTGAGCACCGCCTATCATCCTCAGACAGATGGTCAGACTGAGAGGATGAATCGTGTTTTAGAAGATCTATTGCGGGCTTGTGTTCTTCAATTTGGTGGATCATGGGAAGACCATTTACATTTGGCGGAGTTTTTGTATAACAACCGCTACTAGGCGAGCCTGGCAATGTCGCCATTCGAAGCATTATATGGTAGACCGTGCCGATCTCCTGCTTGTTGGGTCGAACCCGGTAATAGACTGGTGTTGGGGCCTGATATGATCTGAGAAGCTGCCGACAAAGTCGATTTCATTAAGAAACGATTACTCGCCGCTTAAAGCCGACAAAAGAGCTATTCCGATAAGAGAAGAAGAGATATATCATTTGTTGTTGGCGACTATGCATATTTGAAAGTATCGCCGATGAGAGGAGTTATCCGGTTCGGTAAAACAGGAAAATTGGCGCCCAAATTCATTGGTCCGTTTCTTATTCTTGAACGGATTGGAACTCTCGTTTATAGGGTTCAATTGCCTGATTGGTTGCCTGTAGTGCATGATGTATTTCACATATCTCAACTTCGAAAGCATGTTCATGATCCAGACTTAATCGTGGAAGAAGCAGCGCAACAGGATATTGAAATTACTCCAGAATTGGCTGTGAGAAGAGAGCCGCTAAAGATTATCGGCAAAGAAACGAAAGAGCTGAGGAACAAGAAGGTTCACTTAGTCAAAGTGCAATGGAGTGGAGATCCGCGAGATTGTACTTGGGAAACTGAGGAGAGCATTCAGAAAGCCTATCCTAAGTGTCGAGTGGATATATCTGATTGACTCTGATGCAAGGTACATTTACCATACTTTTCATTACCAGTTAGTTCTCTACTTTGTTGTTATTTTCCTTTCATGAATGTGCACTTTTAATTCTATAGTCTAATTATTTTAAAAATAGTATATGAATTAATTTGTATGATTTTGAAAAGTTAAAAACAAATTGCTTGTTGTTTGCATTGTGTGATAATAGATTTGATTAATTAAATTATTAGAACGATAGTTAATTTAACTAACAAGAGAATGAATGGTAGAATTTATTCGATTAAATCACACATTGAACTGATTAGAGAATAGATAGAAATATATACATGTGCAATATATATGTTTCAATAGGTAATTAGATTAGCTGTTGAGTAAAGAATTTATTTGCGTGCCCGACAAATAGGTAAACCTTAATGAGTTGGATGCGAAATATTATTATATCAACTCTTGTGAATGTCATTGGATGCAGAGTGCTGGTTGTTCTGTATGTAATAATAAACATCGCCATAGGATAGTAACAATTAATTTTGAACTACACGACATGGCATACTTCTCGAAGATAGGCATACTTCATCATATACCACATAAGCATTTGGAGCTTGTGTGACGAGGTGGAAGATTTACCATACGAGCGAGAGGCTTGTATGGCAATGACTATATTTTACAGGTTGAACTGGTGACTAATATGACCATATAAAATTATAACGATAAATTGCCAGAATAATAATGTAACGACCCAGAAAATCTGAACCAATTTAAAATTTTTAAATTGGCTAAAACAATGGATTTTAAATATTTAAAATAAATATTTTAAATAATAGCAATGAAAACTGAGTTTGAATCGACAATTGAAAACGAATATAATTAATTCTAATTATAAACAAGGTCTGAAAGGGCGCTGCAGTTTCAAAAATTGAATTCAAACTTTGTCGGACTGTACCGGGTGCAAAACAAAACGGATTTGAGTGAAACCAAAAATATTTAAATCTGTTAGTGAATACCTTTCTAACAAATCTGAAAAATCGAATTTTCATAGCGGAAAGCAAAAGTTATGGCCAAATGAATTTTCAGAAAGGTCGCTATGGAATTTATATAGCCCGTGAAATTGGCCATTTTGCATACGACCTCGGAATTCGACGAAACCACTTTTGTTGGATCCGGGATGTGAAGTTATTGCTAGGTTTCAAATTTAATAATTTTTGAAGCTGGTATGTGAGCGTGGCAAAGGAAAACGTGTTTTGGTCAATTACAGTTAAATTGGATCAACCAGAAATGGGCCTTTTTGCAAACGGTCTCAGAATTCGACGAAACTAGTTTTGTTGGGACCGTATCGTCAAAACATAGCCAGATTTATTTTTCTAGAATTTTTCGAATCAGTTTGTGGCCCAGGCAAATTGAAATGTACGTTCAAATCAAATATTGAATGTTATATATTTTAAATTGAATGGAAACTGACTGAAACAGTCGAATGGGCCTACGAAACATATCCCATTGTGTTCGGAATGGGGGTAAAACGCTAGGGATGACAGTCATTGGGTTTGGATTGGTGTTCGTGTGTGACGAGGGGTATTTTCGGATTTTTAAAACTTTATAAATAAAAAAATATATTGGTTTACGTCAGAACACCCCCACCCGCTTTTCTCTCTCCCCGACCAGATCGAACGACGGCAGCCGTTCTACACCTTCTCTCTTCTTTTTCTTCTAATCCACGCAACGATACACCACCCCCCCCAGTTATGTTTTTCATAGATCTAGGAGAGATCTTCAAATCCATATAAGTATAGGATTTTTTCGTGGCCTGTAGGAGGAGAACCACCCTCGAGAAGTTCGGTCATTCGCGCCTGGATTCCTCCGCCTAGGGACCACCGAGTTCGACCCCCTCCCTGGCGCATGTGCGCCTCTCCTAGCCGGACAAGGTGGCGTTGGTCGATCGAAGCAACAATCAATGGATTTGAAGAAAATTCAAAACCTAGTTTTGAAGAATTCAGAGAGGTATCGGCTATATTAATTTTCAACAGTTTTAACACCTTTAAACCGTTGCAAACTTTGAAAAATCAAATCTTTTTCATGTGTTGACGAAATTCAGTGAAACGAGAGACAGTGGACTCGTGTGGACGTCTTCTACATTCTAGAAGAGACCGCATATTTTTCTGAGCCTTCTGCTATTTTGGTGGAGTGGAACCCAATGTGAGACTTCTAATTTATAAACGATATGGAAAACGACGATGTATAAATTATATAGTCGATGTATGAGTTATATAAGCGTTGTACACCCCTTGTATAAGCGTTGTATAAGTTGTACGTTCGATGTATAAGTTATATATGCGTCGTAAAAATTATATATGTGTTGAAATAGAAGTGAATTGCTATATATATATATATACACGCCCCTCGTCCACAAACCATTGACGATATTTATTGGTTGTGATTGGTGTGAAAATTGATTGATAGCAAATGGTTGATTGGAATTGTTTGTGGTTGATATTGATTGATTGTGGTTGAAAAATACACATTTGTGGTTGAGAAATATTTGGTTGAAACCACAAAGGATTAGTTTGTGGAAATGAAATAAATATATACATGCCGCCTGCGTGCGAACTAAATGCATGATCCCCATTGTCAAAAACCGCGAGGTTTTAAGGTAGAGCGAGGAGCCGTACTAGGGACGGTCCCGGTTTTAACTACCCTGCCGCTATGCTGCCGAAATTTTGAATAATATTCATGTGTTTGAATTATTTTCATTTGTTGAAACTATATTTATTCGTTGAATAGAAAACCTTCATGTGTTGAGTCGATATTCATTCGTTGGATAGAAATTCATGTGTTGAATGGTATTCGTGTTTTAAATATAAAAATCACATTTTTACCTACATATAGAAACTATAGAAAACCTTCATGTGCTGAATCGATATTCATTCGCTGAATTGAAATTCATGTGTTGAATGGTATTCGTGTTTTAAATATAAAAATCACATTTTTATCTATATATAGAAACTATAGAAAACCTTCATGTGTTGAGTCGATATTCATTTGTTGGATAGAAATTCATGTGTTGAATGGTATTCGTGTTTTAATTATAAAAATCACATCTTTATCTATATATATAAACTATAGAAAACCTTCATGTGTTGAATCGATATTCATTCGTTGAATAGAAATTCATGTGTTGAATGGTATTCATATTTTGAAATAAATTGTTTTATAATAAAAATCACCTTTTTATCATCTATATGAACTATATAAAATAATCTCGTTTTGAAAGAAATTGTTTTATAATATAAATCCTACTTTTATTACCTATATAAACTATATAAAATAATAGTGTTTTGAAAAGAATTGTTTTACAATAAAAATCACAATTTTATTATATACATGAGTTGCTAAATATAGTGAAGTGTTGAAATAAAAGACAGATAGATAAAAATATCATTTTTATCAAATGTATGAAAAGAATATAGCTTTGAAATCGAAGAATCGATATATATATAAATATAATTAAAATATATCGAATAATGACGCTGCAGTTCGTATTTTGAAACCGTGATTTCAAACGATTATACTGGGAGATCCGACCATCGGATTTTCCTTAAATCGCAACCGTTGGGTTCGCTTTAGAAAAATCTTGACAACGGCACCAACTTTGTAAAAATCCAACGGTTGGATTGTCTGGAATGTTTAACTCAAATCTGAAGAAAAACAGCGCCAGAATCGATTATATTTATATATATATATATATAATTATATTTAATCGAATAACGACGCTGCAGTTCGTATTTTGAAATCGAAACTTCAAACGATTATACCGGGAGATCCGACCGTCGGATTTTCCCGAAACTGGAACCGTTGGATTCATTTTGAAAAGATCTTTCTAATGATGTAAATTTTGTGAAGATCCAACGGTTAGATTTTCAGATATGTGTAAATCAAATCTGAAGAAAAACAGCGCCACGGTCGCGTTATGGCCCGAAGCGTCGTTTTGAATGAATTGGCTATTTTAAAATAAATAATAATAGCGATAAATCGTTATAAAATATTATAAACGATATAGATGTGATTTAGAAATTAACTGAAGGTTGGCTAAGTCGAATGGTTTCCTGGGTGTTGATCTGATGTTGGTTTCGGCCTTCGGGGTTAATATTTGGGAAATCGTTCTCTTACTGATTGACGGTTAGTGACTAATGAATTGAAATGATGTGTGTGTATGTTAGTGTTGCACTTGTTTATTATATACGTGGGTTGCTCAGAAAGACCGGGTTTATCCCATTCTGAATAACTGTATCGACGATAAGAAATCGAAGATGAAGACGATGGTCGAAGACCGGAGATCTTCACTTCGTTTGGATGGTAACCGAAGTCCTGATTGGGAGGCATCCCGAAATATGGATAATGAGTGGTGATCGTCCAGACGTACGTGGTGGTCGATGGGTTTGCGAGGTATATAGTGCCTCCGGTTTCGTTCAGACCCAGAACGGACTTGTAAATGGACTGTGTGTCTGACATTGGATTTTATTCTGTGTTGATTGATCTCTGTTAAATATACATCTGTTTGGCGGCAGAGAATTTATTCTTTTTCTTAACGCCCTTCTCTGAAACGCACAAGCTCAGAGGTTGTATATCGATGGACATCAGTCGCATGGCATAAATTGCTAGCGTGGCATGCCTAAGTGGCAAATGATCAGGGCTTCTGTTGAAAAGCAAAGTCTTGTGGTGATGATCAAAGCACCGCCTGTGTGGTGTAGCTTTATGTATAACGTGAAATCGCGAGCCTCACACCCGGTATGAACCAGAAACGGGAGGAAGGACCTCAGGGAGGACATGCGTTTATTTGTAGTTAGAAGTGGCGTCAGTGGTTTTACACGCCCTGACGAGTTTGACTTATGTGGTTGTTGCTGTTGCGAGGCGCCTCAGTTAGATCGGACGATCCGGGTCCGATGGAGTCATTCGTTGGCTTGTTTACGTCCCATAGGGCGGGGAAACGCATTATTCAGGCATTTTAATCCACATCGGTGGACCGGCCCTGTCGCTCCAAGGGCCCACCTGAGTCTGGGTCCTGTGGCTCGGGCTAGAGAGTCACGAATTCGGTAAGGACTATCTTTTGCCTTGGTTCATGACGGAAATCCAATTTCCAAATATGTGACTGTGCGGTTTTGATTGTATACCTATATATGGCGACATAGTGGTATGGGGCATTAATGCAGTCTATGATTGATAGTTATGATTTGAAATTGTTTTTAAAACATATAAACACTAGCAATAATATCAAATGCTTTTGTTTTATTCGTATCAAGCATATTTTGGCCGTTATAAGGTAAAAACTCTATCCTCCGGTTTGCGTTGCATTGTGTGATGGGAACTGAGTCTTATAATGGCTTCATTTTTATAAAAAGCATTACGATGTTTAAAAGAATGATTTGTTTTAAAGCACTGGCAATCCAATGGAGTAAACCTGTTCCACGAAAGTGGCGTGGTCCTGTGATTAGCCATATTTTAAATGTGTTGAGTAGATTTCTCATACCAGTCCCATGACTGACTCGTAGTTTGTTTCACTTTCAAACTCGGGTGCCCCTTTTTCTACACGGGCAGCCTTGTATTCAGGTTTAGCTGGTTCTTTCTGGATAGCTGGAGCTCAAGATGAATTCTATCATTTATCTCTTTTTATGCTGTTCAGCTCCTATTGTACATATTTTGTTTGTTTTCCGCTGTAGACATTAATGTATAGCTAAACTGTATTTGTACTAAGTAAGATCCTGTATACTGTGTAACTCTGATGATTACTTTTATCCAGTACATTCTATTGTACATTATCTGGTGTATTTATTTAATTATGTTCTGCTATTATCTGTTTCTGTGTTATATTCCAAAGATTACCCTTGTCTCCGTCTGTACGGGATTTGGGGTCATCACATCGCGGTATCAGAGCTTTGGTTAAGCTTAGTTCTGGAGTATAACATATTAACGAACTCGTCAGAAATAGAACCAGTAGTGTTCTAGGACGGGTAACTCTATACAGATAGGATCAGTAATATCCTAGTATGAGTAAAGCAGAATGAAATTACACCTCGATAGACACATTTACATTGAAGTATGTGTTTCTATATTTTAAATTATCTTTTCTGTGACCTGACACTTGATCTGCCATTTGCAGAAGTACTAGAAAAATGAGTGTCAGAAACAGGAGAAATGCAGAACCCGATCTAGAGGCTCTATTAAAGATATATCGAAATCTGAATGAAGCACAGTTCTCGGGCAATGAATCTATAATTCAGACTCAATCTTGGATGAGTTCTGTTGAAAGAATTTTTGAGCGTATCCAACTGAGAGATGACCAGAAAAGGTTAGTAGCATCTTGGGCGCTCAAAGAAGAAGCTTTAATCTGGTGGGAAACATCAAAGATAATCCCGAAGGTGATATCACCTGGGACAGATTCAAAGAGATTTTCCTAGAAAGATTTACTCCTCCCGAAGCGACGGAGCGATTATGTGATGAATTTTCTTATCTGATACAAGGTGATATGACCATCCCAGAATATCATAAGAAATTCAACGAACTTGCTCACTTTGCTCCTCATCTGATTCAAGATCCAAAGAGGAAAATTCTGTGATTTATTCATGGCCTGCAAAGGAGATATCAGAATAGTGTAATGAGGAATGTAAAGCTTCCTTTTTCAGAAATGATATACATGGCTTATCAGTATGAAGATCTCCATAAGAAAGGAATGTTACGTGACGAAGAAGAAGTCAGTTCTAGTGACAAAGCAGAGTCGGAAACTGATATTCCTGAAGCCAGTACGAGATCTGAGGTTAGTAGGATGCCCAGTGCCAAGAGAAAAAGGGCTGAATCTGGGAAAGAACCTGTAACGACAGTGGTATGCAGTAACTGCAATAGGCAAGGACATCTCTCGATAAGTTGCAGATCTCTAAAGAAACAAGTAAAGGATGGGTCTAAATCCGGTAAGAGGTTACAAGAGAAAAGAGGATGCCATAAGTTCCACCAGGCCGGTCATATTACGAAAAACTGCCCGCTATCTAAGAAATCTGAAGTGCAAGTGAATGAAGTGGCAGAAGTGCCTGCATCTTCGTCTGCTCAGGAAAGGTCTGATGTTTTAGAAGGCATGCTCAGTGTCAAGAACATTCCAGTTAAAGTACTGTTTGATACTGGCGCGTCACGAAGCTTTATTGCAAAGAGTGCAGTCAAGAAATTGGATTTGAAATTGAAGAAGCTCAAAGAACCAATGACTGTCCAAAATCCAATTGGGGGTTCCATCGGTCTCAGTTGGGTTTGTGGGGTGCCTGTCTCTTTTTCCTGTTATAAGTTCCCTACCATCGCTATAGTAATGAATTTTAATGAATTCGATCTTATTTTGGGATTGGATTAGTTAACCAAATATGAGGCGGAGGTTAGATGCGCCGAGAGAGTTGTTAAGGAAAAGGCCCAATCAGGGAGTTATATAACCATACCATGTGAAGGCCCGAATTCAAATAGAAAAGACTTTTGGTCGGCTCTAAATGTTTCTCCAGCCCAAATAGAAAATATCCCTGAAGTTATAGAGAATATTCCTGACCTCATCAAAGATATTCCTGTCGTCAAGAACTATGCGGATGTGTTCGAAGAAGTTGTTCGCTTACCTCCGCAAAGAGAAATAGATTTCAAGATCGCTTTGATTCCCAATGCAAGGCCGGTAGTTCACGCTATTCGAAGAATGTCCTTGAAAGAGAAAGAAGAACTTGACAATCAAACACGACAGCTAGTATGGAAGGGTCTGATCAGGCCTAGTTTCTCTGATTGGGGTGCAGCAGTGGTGTTTGTCCCAAAATCTGACGGTACTCTACGTCTATGTGTGGATTATCGTGATTTGAACAAGCAGACAATAAAGAACAAATATCCATTGCCGCGGATTGATGATTTGTTGGATCGATTAAATGGCGCACAAGTATTTTCACGGATGGACCTAGCTACAGGCTTCCATCAACTTCGTATCGCCGAGGAGTGTGTTCCAATGACAGCATTCAGCGGTCCCGACTTATTCTACGAGTGGTTAGTAATGCCGTTCGGCTTATGTAACGCTCCAGCCTATTTCGTCGATCTGATGAACAGAGTATTCAGAGGAGTATTGAATAAATTTGTTCTGGTTTTCATCGATGATATCCTTATCTTCTCTAAGTCAGAAAGCGAGCACGAAAAACATTTGGAATAAGTGTTAGAAATCCTCAGAAGGAATGTATTGAAAGCAAAGTTTTCCAAATGTATATTCTGGCAAGAAGAAGTCAAATTTCTGGGCCACGTGGTATCGAAAGAAGGAATTGATGTGGATCCAAGCAAAATCACAGCTATTCGGAATTGGAAACAGCCCAGTACCCCTACAGAAGTCCGCAGTTTTCTCGGATTTGCTAGTTATTATCGGAAGTTCATTAAAAACTTTTCGAAGATATCTGGTCACTTAACGAAGCTTACGAAGAAGCACTCTAAATTCAAATGGACTCCAGAGAGTAAGGAGGCTTTTGAAGAGCTAAAGTTAAGATTAACAACAGCTCCAGTGTTAACCATCATCGATGGAAATCAGGATTTGAAAGTCTGGACTGATGCTTCTAGAGAAGGCCTTGGCGCAGTGTTAATGCAAAGAGGCCAGGTGATTGCTTATGCTAGCCGTCAGCTGAAGCCGCATGAGAAAAACTACGTAACTCATGATCTTGAGTTATTGGCTATAGTATTCGCCTTGAAAATCTGGAGACACTATCTTCTGGGCGAGAGATTTGAACTGTTTACAGACCATCAGTCGTTAAAGTATCTGTTCACCCAGAAAGACCTGAATTTGAGGCAGCAACGTTGGCTGGAGTTTCTTGCAGCATATGACTTTGAAATTATATATACTCTAGGGAAAGCCAATGTCGTGGCCTATGCGCTGAGCCGAAAGAATGTAATGATCGCCAGCTTTATTATCACGACTTCCTTGATTGACAAAATATCTATTCTTTAGAAGGAGGATAACTTTATAAAGGATATGATCAAAAGGATTCAGAAAGGCGAACCCTCGTGTTTTCAAATAGATAACGACGAGACCCTGAGATTGAAAGGAAGGATTTATGTTCCGGACATCCCAGAGTTAAAAAGGGAAGTGTTAGACGAGTGTCACAAATCCAAGCTGAGTATCCATCCCGATGTGGCCAAAATGTATAACGATCTCAAGCGAACATTCTGGTGGAAGGTTATGAAAAGAGACGTTTCAATATATGTTAGCCGATGCCCTACTTGCCAGCTAGTTAAGAGCGACCAACAGAAACTGGCTGGATTGTTACAACCGCTAGACGTTCCTAGTTGGAAGTGGGAACATATTTCCATGGACTTCATTGATGGTTTGCCCAGAACCAGAAAAGGGGATGACAGTATTTGGGTGATCGTAGATCGCTTCACGAAGACCGCCCATTTCATACCTGTTAGATCAAACAGAACTGCTCAGAGTCTGGCGCAGATATATTTCAAGGAAATAGTTAGACTACATGGAGTGCCGCCCAGTATAGTCAGTGATAGAGATACAATATTTACTAGTAAATTCTGGGAGGCATTTCAAGTAGAGCTGGGAACAAAACTGAACTTGAGCACCGCCTATCATCCTCAGACAGACGGTCAGACTGAGAGGGTGAATCGTATTTTAGAAGATCTATTTCGGGCTTGTGTTCTAGATTTCGGTGGATCATGGGAAGACCATCTGCATTTGGCTGAATTCTCATATAATAACAGCTACCAGGCGAGCCTGACAATGTCGCCATTCGAAGCATTATATGGTAGACCGTGCCGATCTCCTGCCTGTTGGGTCGAACCCGGTAATAGACTTGTGTTATGGCCAGACATGATTCGAGAAGCTGCCGATAAAGTCGACTTTATTAAGAAGCGATTACTCGCCGCTCAAAGCCGACAAAAGAGCTATGCCGATAGGAGAAGAAGAGATATATCCTTTGTTGTTGGCGACTATGTATATTTGAAAGTATCACCGATGAGAGGAGTTATCCGGTTCGGTAAAACTGTGAAGTTGGCGCCCAAATTCATTGGTCCGTTTCCTATTCTGGAACGGATCGGAACGCTCGCTTATAGAGTTAAATTGCCCGATTGGTTGCCTGGAGTTCATGATGTATTTCACATATCTCAACTTCGAAAGCACGTTCATGATCCAGACTTGATCGTGGAAGACGCAGCTCAACAGGATATAGAAATTACTCCAGAATTAGCTGTGAGAAGAGAGCCGCTAATGATTATCGGCAAAGAAACCAAAGAGTTGAGGAACAAGAAGGTTCACTTAGTCAAAGTGCAATGGAGTGGATATCCGCGAGATTGTACTTGGGAAACTGAGGAGAGCATTCAGAAAGCCTATCCTAGATGTCGAGTAGATATTTCTGATTGACTCTGGTGCAAGGTACATTTACCATACTATGCATTACAAATTAGTTCTCTACTCTGTTGTTATTTTCTTTCCATGGACGTGCACTTTTAATTCTATAGTCTGAATAAAAGAATATAGGAATTGATTTGTATGATTTTGAAAAGTTAAAAACAATTTGATTGTTGTTTGTGTTGTGTGATAGTAAATTAGATTAATTAAATTATAGAAACGATAGTTAATTTAATTAATAATAGGATAATGGTAGAATTTATTCGATTATATCGCACATTTAACTGATTAGAAAATAAATAGAAATATATACATGTGTATTATATATGTTTGAACAGGTAAATGGATTAGCTGTTGAATAAAGATTTTATTTGTGTGCCCGACAAATAGGTAAACCTTAATGAGTTGGATGCGAAATATTATTATATCAACTCTTGTGAATGCCATTGGATGCGGAGTGCTGGTTTTTCTGTGTAAAATAATAAATATCGCCATAGGATAGTAATAATTAATTTTGAACTACATTACATGGCATACTTCTGAAGATAGGCATACTTCATCATATACCACATAAGCATTTGGGGCTTGTGTGACGAGGTGGAAGATTTACCATACGAGCGAGAGGCTTGTATGGCGATGACTATATTTTACAGGTTGAACTGATGACTGATATGGACTATATAAATTGTAACGATTAAATTGCCAGATTAATAAAAAACCCACACGGGTCTGGAGTTGACAATAATCACGTCTATCTAGTTATTAGATACGGCACATGGACTATTTATTTCCCACACGGGATGAGGTGACGAGGATTTATCCTCTGGAGCATTTAAAATACACACTCCCTCAGGCTTTGACAGGGTGACGAGAATTTATTCTCTGGAGTTATTATCTATACACGCTCCCCTGTAAACACCAGAATATATCACTATAAATATGTGTATGCTTATTAGGATTTATTGGGTACCTAATACGGCCCAATAAATTTCCAAACCCCTCCCCGTACAAAGGAGGTTAAGGCGAAATTTTTCGAAAATTCCGGGTGTTAGCCAAATTTTTGAAGAATTTGAGAATTCTCAGAAACTGAAAAGTTGGAGAATTGAAGCCAGATTGGACGTAGAGTTGATTAATCAAACCACTTTCGACTTTGTTCCTTTTTGGGGACGAAAAGTTTTAAGTGGGGGAGATTGTAACGACCCAGAAAATCTGAACCAATTTAAAAAATTTAAATTGGCTAAAATAATGGATTTTAAATATTTAAAATAAATATTTTAAATAATAGCAATGAAAACTGAGTTTGAATCGACAATTGAAAACGAATATAATTAATTCTAATTATAAACAAGGCCTGAAAGGGCGATGTAGTTTCAAAATTTGAATTCAAACTTTGTCGGACTGTACCGGGTGCAAAACAAAACGGATTTGAGTGAAACCAAAAATATTTAAATCTGTTAGTGAATACCTTTCTAACGAATCTGAAAAATCGAATTTTCATAGCGGAAAGCAAAAGTTATGGCCAAATGAATTTTCAGAAAGGTCGTTATGGAATTTATATGGCCCGTGAAATTGGCCATTTTGCATACGACCTCGGAATTCGACGAAACCACTTTTGTTGGATCCGGGATGTGAAGTTATTGCTAGGTTTCAAATTTCATAATTTTTGAAGCTAGTATGTGAGTGTGGCAAAGGAAAACGTGTTTTGGTCAATTATAGTTAAATTGGATCGACCAAAAATGGGCCTTTTTGCAAACGGTCTCAGAATTCGATGAAACTAGTTTTGTTGGGACCGTATCGTCAAAACATAGCCAGATTTATTTTTCTAGAATTTTTCGAATTAGTTTGTGGCCCAGGCAAATTGAAATGTACGTTCAAATCAAATATTGAATGTTATATAATTTAAATTGAATGGAAACTGACTGAAACAGTCGAATGGGCCTACGAAACATATCCCATTGTGTTCGGAATGGGGGTAAAACGCTGGGGACGACAGTTGTTAGGTTTGGATTGGTGTTCGTGTGTGATGAGGGGTATTTTCGGATTTTTAAAACTTTATAAATAAATAAATAAAATATTGGTCCACGTCAGAACAACCCCACCCGCTTTTCTCTCTCCCCGACCAGATCGAACGACGGAAGCCGTTCTACACCTTCTCTCTTCTTTTTCTTCTAATCCACGCAACGAAACACCACCCCCCCCCCCCAGTTATGTTTTTCATAGATCTAGGAGAGATCTTCAAATCCATATAAGTATTGGATTTTTTTCGTGGCCTGTAGGAGGAGAACCACCCTCGAGAAGTTCGGCCGTTCGCGCCTGGATTCCACCGCCTAGGGACCACCGAGTTCGACCCTCTCCCTGGCGCACGTGCGCCTCTCCTAGCCCGATAAGGTGGCGCTGGCCGATCGAAGCAACAATCAACGGATTTGAAGAAAATTCAAAACCTAGTTTTTAAGAATTCAGAGAGGTATCGGCTATATTAATTTTCAACAGTTTTAACACCTTTAAACCATTGCAAACTTTGAAAAAATAATATCTTTTTCGTGTGTTGACGAAATTCAGTGAAACAAGAGACTGTGGACTCGTGTGGACGTCTTCTACATTCTAGAAGAGACCGCATATTTTTCTGAGCCTTCTGCTATTTTTGGTGGAGTGGAACCCAATGTGAGATTTCTAATTTATAAACGATATGGAAAACGACGATGTATAAATTATATAGTCAATGTATGAGTTATATAAGCGTTGTACACCCCTTGTATAAGCGTTGTATAAGTTGTACGTTCGATGTATAAGTTATATATGCGTCGTAAAAATTATATATGTGTTGAAATAGAAGTGAATTGCTATATATATATACACGCCCCTCGTCCACAAACCATGGACGATATTTATTGGTTGTGATTGGTGTGAAAATTGATTGATAGCGAATGGTTGATTGGAATTGTTTGTGGTTGATATTGATTGATTGTGGTTGAAAAATACCCATTTGTGGTTGAGAAATATTTGGCTGAAACCACATAGGATTAGTTTGTGGAAATGAAATAAATATATACATGCCTCCTGTGTGCGAACTAGATGCATGATCCCCATTGTCAAAAACCGCGAGGTTTTAAGGTAGAGCGAGGAGCCGTACTAGGGACGGTCCCGGTTTTAACTACCCTGCCGTTATGCTGCCGAAATTTTGAATAATATTCATGTGTTTGAATTATTTTCATTTGTTGAAACTATATTTATTCGTTGAATAGAAAACCTTCATGTGTTGAGTCGATATTCATTCGTTGGATAGAAATTCATGTGTTGAATGGTATTCGTGTTTTAAATATAAAAATCACATTTTTACCTATATATAGAAACTATAGAAAACCTTCATGTGCTGAATCGATATTCATTCGTTGAATTGAAATTCATGTGTTGAATGGTATTCGTGTTTTAAATATAAAAATCACATTTTTATCTATATATAGAAACTATAGAAAACCTTCATGTGTTGAGTCGATATTCATTCGTTGGATAGAAATTCAAGTGTTGAATGGTATTCGTGTTTTAAATATAAAAATAACATTTTTATCTATATATATAAACTATAGAAAACCTTCATGTGTTGAATCGATATTCATTCGTTGAATAGAAATTCATGTGTTGAATGGTATTCATATTTTGAAATAAATTGTTTTATAATAAAAATCACCTTTTTATCATCTATATGAACTATATAAAATAATCTCGTTTTGAAAGAAATTGTTTTATAATAAAAATCCTACTTTTATTACCTATATAAACTATATAAAATAATAGTGTTTTGAAAAGAAATGTTTTACAATAAAAATCACATTTTTATTATATACATGAGTTGCTAAATATAGTGAAGTGTTGAAAGAGAAGACAGTTAGATAAAAATATCATTTTTATCAAATGTATGAAAAGAATATAGCTTTGAAATCGAAGAATCGATATATATATATATATAAATATAATTAAAATATATCGAATAACGACGCTGTAGTTCGTATTTTGAAACCGTGATTTCAAACGATTATACCGGGAGATCCGACCATCGGATTTTCCTTAAATCGCAACCGTTGGGTTCGCTTTGGAAAAATCTTTCCAACGGCACCTACTTTGTAAAAATCCAACGGTTGGACTGTCTGGAATGTTTAATTCAAATCTGAAGAAAAACAGCACCAGAATCGATTATATTTATATATATATATATATATATATATATATATATAAAAATATAATTATATTTAATCGAATAACAACGCTGCAGTTCGTATTTTCAAATCGAAACTTCAAATGATTATACCGGGAGATCCGACCGTCGGATTTTCCCGAAACTGGAACCGTTGGATTCGTTTTGAAAAGATCTTTCTAATGATGTAAATTTTGTGAAGATCCAACGGTTAGATTTTCAGATATGTGTAAATCGAATCTGAAGAAAAACAGCGCCACGGTCGCGTTATGGCCCGAAGCGTCATTTTGAATGAATTGGCTATTTTAAAATAAATAAAAATAGCGATAAATCGTTATAAAATATTATAAATGATATAGATGTGATTTAGAAATTAACTGAAGGTTGG
>JASFAX010004172.1:0-40167 GCA_030737875.1 Allium sativum
TAACTTTATCACTTAGGTATGCAAAAATAATTTAAACCTGCATTTTATTCCTAAATGTATAGGATTCATTATTATGTTTTACCTAAATTTTTCTAAGGTCTTAACCACTTGTATTACTTATCCTTACTTACTTCTTCTTATATGGAAACTTCACTATGTGTTTGACTTTTGTTATTTCTAATTTTATGATATCCAATTAACTATATGGTTAACAATTTTCTTTTCAAATTTCTTATCCAATAAAAAATCTTATAATCAAACAGCGAAAGTAAATTCACAAGGCATTGATATTTTGGATTATGCATCCTAACTAGTTTCCAAAGTCAAATTTATTCTTTTGAATCTCAATATAAGATAACTTGTATAACCTTCATCTTTTACTTATTTAATCAAATTTGTTAATCTTAAATTAAAACCAAATACCCTATAGTTAAATCGTAAACCATAATTCACTTAGTATTTTTTATTTAAATATTTTCATCCAAAAATCAACCAAATTATCATGCACCAGAAAATCCTAAACTTATTAATTATTTTTATGAAACATCTTACAGTCAAATTGTGAGATTCTAATCCCAAGATGTTCAAATCTTAGATTTAAATCATATTCAAACAACCCTTATTTTCAACCTCTATGGCTTTTCAAAATATATATTCTATATCCATAATATAATCCTAGGTAAATTTATTTCATTTACGATATTTTTCAATAAAAAATCTTTTATATATAAAATTAACAAATATGTGCTTATATATAATACTCTCAAAACTCGTTCTAGGGTATTGCTAACCCTACATCTAATGAGCTACTCATCCTAGGATATTACTGATCCTATCTCTGATGATTCTTTACCAGAAAAAAGCCAAAGTTCTTAACCTTTAGCTCTGATAACATGATTTGATATTTGTTAACTAAAGCTCTGATACCAAGCGAGACGAAACTAGCCTTTTCAACCATCGTCCAGTGGAAACATGTGTGGCTCCCAATGGTACCTTGAAATTGATTTTATGGCCAGCCTCTCGACTTGGACAGACCTAAAATCAAACCGAAAAAACGACATGTAGGTGTAAGAGTCAATTGCTCGCCAACAAACACAAGGCGAGAATCTTCTTTTGATCAACATGTAAAAGTGTTTATTTTTATGCTCATATCTTATGTTTATTATATATAAATAAATGATACTTTGGATAATTTTGTATTTTTTCACAGATTGTCCGTAAATGTCTCCTTCTTTTCAATTAAAGACCAACTGCCAAGAAAAAAAAAAGCTACTTCTTTATCTCAACACTATATCATTCCCAAATGATGTTGTAGCTCATTGGTAAGAGAATAATAATTTGTATAGAGTGGCCTGAGTTCAATCCTTGTCAAACCCTATTTTTTGCCGAAGAAGGGAGCATGGATATATATACAATGCCTTCTTTGCTCTGAAGAATATATAGAATGGTGGTATATTAGATATATATATATATATATATTCATATGTATGTATATAATATACGCACTAATAAAGATTTTAAGAAATAGGCATATTCTACTCAACGAAATTAAATCAAATCATTCATTTTCAACTGCCATGTAGAAGAAGATTTGATTGAATTATTGCCAAGGAAAAGTCAATCAATCTGCCAAAGTCACTAATCTGAAGAGGAAATCTGCATGGAATATCTCAAGTGCATCTTCATATCTCTTTTATTTGTAAATAGATTATTTAAATAGATTCATTCTTGGCCTAATTATACTCATAAGATAGAGACTACATCCCTTGTAAATACCCATTGTTTTCATTGTAAATCTTTTGTTCCTTTTTCTGTATTCCCTTCTTCTCTTTAATATAGCTTTCATTTCTTTAATTTCTGCATTTTTTTATTTTCATGGCAATTTGTGTTATCTAGTCAATTAGATTTTCTAGAACACAAATTGCTACTGCAAATACTTTTCTATTTAGTTATTGACCGTTTGATTAGATTCAACAGTAATCCGAATTTTATTTTCTTGTTAGCTTATTTTTGTTCTGCAATTTTATTTCTAGTATTCAATTTTATTTTTTATCATTGAATTTATTATAGATCAGATTAGATTCGAATTTGTAGTGAATTCAATTGCAGTTTTAATTTGTTTTCTTATTGATAACTTAATTTTGGTTGTCAGTTCAATTAGATTTGTTCTGAACTAATTTGCAATTTTTATTTTTATTTCTATTTCTATCAAATACTCCAAATTCGTCTAACTCGCCCACAAAATAAATAAATAATAAATTTTAATTTTCCTCCCTGTGTTCGACCTAAATACTACACACCTGTGCACTTGTAGTAATTTATAATAAATTTGCGCTTTTCTAATTCCTATAAAGTGTCAAACAAGTTTTTGGATCCATTGTCGGGGAGGCAATATTTAAATTTTTGTAACAACCAGGATTTTCAAAGTCAATTTAAATTTCTTATTTTAGCTATTTTAACAGATTTTGAATATTTAAAATGATTTATTTTAAATAATAACGACTAAAAATTTATTTAAATCGAAGTTAGAACATATAAATTTATTTTAATTATAAAACAAGCCTGAAATGGTGCGGCAGTTTGAAAATTCGATTTCAAATTTCAAATGAATGTACATGATTCAAAATAAATCGGATTTCAGTAAACAAGAAATATTTGAATCTTTTTAATTATGTCTTTCTAATGAATGTGAAAAATTCAGATTTTATAACAGGAATAAAAAGTTATGTCCTGTTTAAAATCCAAAATAGTCGCTATGGAATTTATATATATTTTATATAATATAAAGGCCTTAAAAATAGCCGTCTCGCAAACGACCTCCGTTTTCGACAAAACTACTTTTGTTGAATCCAGAATGTCAAATTATTACTAGATTCCAATTTTCATAATTTTTGAAATTAATATGTGAGTGTGGTGAATTTAAACACGTTTGGTCATTCAGTTTGAATTTTATCGACTGGAAAATGACCGTTTTTCAAACGATATCCAAATTCGACGAAATTAGTTTTGTTAAGACTGTAACGTCACAACATAGCTAGATTTATTTCTATGGAATTTTTGGAGTCAGTATGTGACCCCTGTAAATTAAAATATACATTTGAATTCAAATACATTTATTTATATTTTAATTTAAATGAAAACTAATCGAAACAGTCGAATTGGCTTGCGGGACATATCCCATTGTGTCCGGAATGTGGGTAATTAGTTAGTGACATCAGTCGTTGGGTTTGAATCGGAGTTTGAATAAAAACATGCTTCTTTGAAACTAAAAGGAATTATATATATATACATATTTTTATAAATGCTCCTTTTCTCTTCACAGTCAAAGCACGATAAAAATATATATAAAAAAACAAAACCGCCCAGACCCCGCCACTTCCCCCTTTCCCCATCGCGACCGCCGCCAGGCGATTGCCTTCGCCAAAGACCCCCCCTCCGATCCTCCATCGCCTCCCTTCCTTCTCCTCCTCCTCTTCAGCCTCTGTCCTTCTTCCCCAACCCTAGCACCCATGAGATCCGCCACCGCCGCCCTAATTGGCCTGCCGCCGACCACAGAGGGAACCCCCGCAGCCTGCAGCTCCGGCGCCTACGTCAGACCCTCCCCCTTCGACCAAAACCCTAAAACTTGTAGGTTTTTTTATTTTTTTAATCTGATTTTGATTTCCTTGAAAAAATGCTGTTTTCAGTCATATAAAAATATAATTTTAAGTTAGGATAAAAATATGGTTTTTGTATATATGAAAGCATGATAAAAATTGGAATTTTATAAATATGAAAGCATGAAAAAAATTGGATTTTTATGTATATTATAGCTTGAATAAAAATAAGTTTTTTATTTACATAACCATGAATAAAAATATAATGTTATTTATTTGAATGGCATGTTAAAAATATGATTTTTATATATATGATAGCATTATAAATATATATTTTAATTATTTGAATAGAGTCATAAAAATATAATTTTTATATATATAGTAATGAAATAAAAATATAATTTTTAATATAAATCTGCGTGAAACATATTGTGTTGAAATCATGGAGAGGAACATGACGCGTTGAAACAAATCCAAATCCAAAATTCGCCAAATAAAAGAATGACGGAGTGGAAACCAAAGTGAGAACTCCTTCTCACGTAATATATTTTACAGTTAAAAATATTTTAGGTTGCAGATGGGGCTTAGAAGCCCTCGACACTATTTATTGTACAAACCAAATTATGTGATTTGAAATATATGGAGTTCAACACTCGAAATCGCACAATCACACAATTGAAAGCGATGTATGGATATTACCGACACACGGATTTCATACTCCGCAAATAGCCACTTATGGCACCGTAAATGACATTTGGGGTAGTTGAGTATTTATTTATTTGTATGTTCTGCGTGTTTTGATTATTATGGTAAAATTGGTTGTGGATTAATTGTGAATTGATTTGAATTGGTTTGTGTATGGCACGAGCCAGTATTAGGCGAGGGATAAGGCTAGACCTTATTCCAGTTCTAGTATCGCGCCATTATGCTGTCAAAATTTTCTAAAATATGTTAGAACAATAAAAATATCATTTTTATTGTATAAATGAACAATATGAAATATAAATGTGCTGAAATAAATATTTTATCGTTAAAAATATAATTTTTAACATGTATATAAATGAAAATGAATATTCATTTACAAATCGGACGATTTGTTTATGTACACTCATTTGACTAATATTGATTGGGGGGATATATTTTTCACATCGCCCAACTGCACAAATAAAATCTGTGTGTGTTGATTGAAATTCCACATGGGTATTGGGATGATATTTGACGTACACTAATCCCAATTGTTTAGTTGTATGTCAATCGATTGGTTGACAGACTGTTGTAAGTGTTAATTATTTATATTTAATGCTTATGCAGTTGTGTAATGCACTCTGGACGATGGTTGATTGTTTATCATTGTTGTTGTATAATTATGATGTATGAAATCCGTATAAAGAACATTATATGGTAATCAACTGTGTCTGATTCCAATTCGGAAAGAACAAATATTTTAAAATAACGAATATTTCAAAATAAGGAATATTTTAAAATAATATTCAATAAAGGATTAAAATCTGATACTAATGTCTGATTTTGGATGGACATGAAAATATTAAAATATGTGAAGCCGTATTGATTAAATATGCGCCATTTTGGCGTGAAGGATATTTATATCGATTTTATTCATTTTTAAAATAAATATCGAAAAGGAAATGATTTCAAAATCTGATATTTTGAAAATATTATCATTCAAATAATATAATGATGAGGAGTATTCAATTTTGATTTAAAATTGGAAATTAAGTTAGAATCATTTGAAAATGAATTTATAAACGATTTATAAAATACGTTTTAAATGGAAATCGATGGAATATTATATATATATATATATGTTGTATATATATATATATTATATATAATATAATGGCCTGAATAGAACGCGTTGCGACCGTTCGAGAATTTCGATCATTGACTTCGAATTAATATTACGGGAGATCCGACAGTCGGATTCTCCTAAAACTGGAACGATTGAGTTTGTATCGAAGAAAGCTTTCCAACGAATATAAGAGATTTGAAATCTAATGGTTGGATTTGGAATTATGTCCAAATCAAATTTGGAAAAGGTCGTTGTAAGTGCAATTCGATGACCGTTTATGGAAATCAATTGAAAGGGCCTTAACAAAATTATTAAAAATATTGATAATTTGTGTAAAATCATAATAAATGATTTGGAAAGAATTGGGATGAAAAGTTCCACGTTTGTAAAGATAAAAAAATATTTTTATCGAAATGAACTAGTTATTAACTAAAATTATAATCTAGCTATTTTTAAATAAATCAATTGGATTGATAATAGGTTTTAATATAACCAGAATTTCCAATATATGAATTGAAATGGTTTTGAATGGAAATCATCTTCGGAATATTTCTACGTTGGATTCCGTGATTATATGGATCTTGTTATAGAGATTTAGAAAACATATATATATCGTTATTTCCAATACGATATTTGTTGGTTTCAGAATTTGATATTGAATATAAGCCGATATAATTTCTATTCAGAGCCTTGTATTTAATATCAAATGGGATTATGGTTTTGTCGTGAACGATGTCTTTAATAACACTGTTATTAAACCCAGTTGAGAGAAGAATAAATATTTTAATTAATATTTAGTGAAGTTTACCAATTAATTAACATTTAATTGGAATTGAAATGAAAGTTGATTTTGTGTTTATTGTGAACTGTGTTTTTAATCACATTTGTTCTTTTATCCAATAACGGTGAAATTTGATTTTGTAATGACTCGGATTTTTAGCCATTTAATTTTGAATATTTAAATTTATTTTAATATTGCATTAGAAATATAAAATGATTTTTATAAGGAATTTATTTTAAATAAATGAAATTTCTGCGTAGTCAATACCACTTCAACTTTAACTGATATATATGTACGGGTAAATGGCCCGTGCTTCGCACATGGGAAATAATTCGTGCTGTAGTTGCTCGGAATATCGATTGGTTTGTATGATATTTCTATTATTTTATGCCTTTAATGGATAGGTGGTTATAGTAGGTAAACCATATTGTAGATACACATTCTATGGTTTCCAAATATGTAAATAATATAACTATTGAAGTAAGACTTTTCGGAATCTCTTACAAATATACAGCTTGGAATGTAGACCAAAACATACATGAAATAAAATATATGAGTTGTGTAACACCCCGGATTTTTGAATAATCGAATTAACAAAATTAAAGAATAAATGTTTAGCATTGTTCTAAGGTTTTTAAGCAAAAGACTAAGTAGCTCATTTGGTTGGAACATGTGACTTGCATATAAGAGGTACAGAGTTCGATCCCCGCCAACGTCATATTTTTGTTTTAGGGGATTGGCTAAAAAGCGGCTTAGTGTGGACGCGGTTCAAAAAGTAGTTTAGTGTGAAAATGGTTAATTAGGAAGATAGAAATATATATACATATATTTATAAAAATAAAATTCTACCTAAAATTTAAGAAAATTTTCAAAACAGCGGAAGCGGGAAGGCAAAACACCAAATCGACCTATTTTATGGGTCGACCCGAGACCCGCTGGTCTCCAGTCGACCCTAGGGTCGACTCAGGAGGTTTGGAATTAGTCTTGTCGGCCCTAAATGGTCTATGACGAAATTTTATGTTTTAGGGCTTAGGTGGCGATTTCTGGTTGATCTGTTGACATCATTACTTGGTTTCTAAGGCCTAGATGGATTCTAGAGTGATCTGACGGCTATAAATAAATTCAAAACTCTATAAAACGACCCATAGACTCAAACCCTAAATCAAAATTAAAACTAAAACTATGGACGTCATGTTGTCGTCTTGAACCCTAGAGCAGCCGCCACCAATTAGAGAGGAAGAACAACAAATCAAATCAGTTCTATTCAACCCTAGCAACGAATCTTCTTCAAAGGAGAGCTAATACAACTTCAGAAATTAGAATTCAGAACTCAAGACCGCTTTTGAGTTGTGAGTTCGATCACTTTAACAAAATAATTGCTAGATTAATTATGATGTGATATACGTTGGATTATAAGTTGTGGTTGTGAATCTAATTCATACGTTTAATCATGTATGTTAACTTGATTCATATTATATGATGTTATGCAAGTTTTATATATGATGTTATGCAAGTTTCATGTATGATGTTATGCAAGATTAATATGATTATGTAAGTTAATATGATTATGCAAGTTTCATATATGATGTTATGCAAGTTAATATGATTATGCAAGTTTCATATATGATGTTATGCAAGTTAATATGATTATGCAAGTTTCATATATGATGTTATGCAAGTTAATATGATTATGCAAGTTGTACATATGATGTTATGTAAGTTAATAGGATCACGCAAGTTGTATGCGAGTTATATGATGTTATATAAGTTTGGATCTAAAATATGTGCTAGTAGTTCATGATGTTAACTTGTGTCAATGAATCCCTTTTTATAATCCAATC
The DNA here is from genome assembly GCA_030737875.1 of Allium sativum. Classification (NCBI taxonomy): domain Eukaryota; kingdom Viridiplantae; phylum Streptophyta; class Magnoliopsida; order Asparagales; family Amaryllidaceae; genus Allium; species Allium sativum. The sequence continues at coordinate 8,029 of JASFAX010004172.1, forward strand.
ACCTAGGTTTATAACATCAGTTTTTATGCGAATATGGATGTGGAACATATGCTAGTTCGTATAAGTATTATGTTCATATGCAAGTTTAAGTGATAATTGGATTCACATATATACAAGTTCACACCTTTAAAGTTTAGATCCATATTCAAGTTGACATTTTTATGTTGAAACTATGACATGCATAGTTATGCAAGTTTACACCTTTATGTAGATCCATAGTTTACTCAGGTTGACAACTTTTATTGGATCCATAGTTATGAAAGATGACACCTTTATGTTTAGGTTGACGACATACATATTTTACGTAAATTTGTGATAATTACCTAGGCTAGTTGGGTGTAAAACTATGTTCATACATACAAGTTCACACATTTTAGATCTATGATTTTTGGATCCTTGATAATACAAAGACTATGTAAGTATGTTGTAATTCTTAATTGCAAGTCAGATGTAAATTAGATCTATTTATTGTGTGTATGTGAATTTGTGACGTTTATTCCTTTTTTTAAGTATTAGACTATTTGCTAGTCTAATATGTATATGTCATGTTAAGCGAACGAATGACGGGCGTACGATGGGGAAAATAGTGGATACACACATATTGTGAATTTGGCACTGTTAGACCCAAATGTGGTTCTAACACCCAAATTGATTAGAAACAAGATAAAATAAAGCAGAAATAAAAAAGAACACACAAGGTTTATAGTGGTTCGGCGAAGAAATGCCTACGTCCACTTAGTTTTCACTATATTCAGGAATTCAATTACAAATACAATGTAAGATTCGCTCACAACTCACTTTTGTCACTCAGAAAGATAAAAACAAGAAATGAAAGATGGTTTGGCTTTTTCCGGGAGTGAAGGAATTCGGATGATAGAAGTACTTGGATTCTCAAAAGTGCTGAAAAAGATCCTTCTCTTTGTCTCTAGTTGGGGTATTTATAGGTGTGAATTTGCCTGAGATGCAATCCGGGTCGGAACACGTGTCATCCATCGCCCTCTCTTCGGGTTCGGATGGGCCATCAAGCAGACAACGCATCAATGAGATGGACGTTAGGGGTAGGAATTGGTCACATCCGGTCCGGTTCTCCAGGCGACTTTATAGGAGATTTTTCTGGATCATGGGTGCGGGTCGGAGACATGCAGGTTGGGGGTTCGGATCGGAATACCCGACCCGAACCGGAGTAGCTTGAACGTCTCTTCTTCTCTAATCATACTCCGCTCCGCTCCGAAGTCGTGGCAAGCAGACAGCTTTCCGATCCACCTGAGATTCATTGACCTTCCGATCCGATCAGGTATGCTTTATCAATTTATCCAGTAAGAGATATCCGATCCGAACCGATACGCTGCTATCAATCTGAATCGTGGAGCTTCCTTCCGATCCGAACCGAAGTCACATAACCTGAAATACTCTTCAACGGTTGGTTTCTTGACTTTGTGTTGCCTAGTTCACAAAGTAGGCTAACATTTTGCCCCCTCAAAGGATGCTTTCGTTGTACGAAGCATGCTTTGATGTTGTTTTAACTGCTAGCCCTTGAATCAGAACAGTCAGGAGGGACGCACAGATTTCTCATTCGGTTCGGGTGTTAGAAGAACGCACATTCTCTTCATTCCTGAGCAAATTTGGAAATCTTTTCTTGACATATAATGCTTCTTGCAGGTGTACTCTACCTTTGTTCTTCCCTTCTCTTCAATTCGAGTTGGTCACTAAGTCAATCGCGTGAGATTTCCGCTCGGTTCGGATTCCGATCCGAAGCGTTTTCGTGAGTTAGGTTCTTGGACGTTGGGCCTTCAGAGAGGATCGTGCTACTGGGCTTCCACTCCGGTCCGAGCGGGTGAGTTAAAAAAGGGAGACGAGGAGTCAACATTATTCTCTATATAAACACCTCGCCGCCTTCGTTCCTTCCTTCTTCGTTTCCATCGCCGCTCCCAACCTTAACATTGAAAACGTCAGAAACTCGAAAATTCCCAAACTATTTCCTGTAGACTTCCCGAATCAGACATATAGGTAGCTTTTCTAATCTCAAATAATCTTGTTGTAACCGTTCTCGATTTCGATTAGCGTTGGGTTAGGATGTTTTGGCCATAAGCATCATTCGAACCCTCCGCCGTTGCTGGTGGACGCGCCATCGCTCCGGGATGTTGCGAAGTTGAAGAGAGCGAACATTTGTTCTTCACAGCGGCTTTGGTGATAAAGTGGATTCATCTGTGGGTAGATGGGAAAGAAGAAAAGAGATAAAGAGTGGGATGACAAGCTGGAGTCGGCTCGGGTGGAAGACGAAGGAGCAGAAAGGAAAAGGAGGGAAAGGGGATCGGCTCGGGTTTCGTTCTTTGGAAAGATGGAAAGGAAAGAAAAAGTCGGTTCGGGTCGGAAAAGTAAATGGGATAAGGAGCTGAAGTAAACGGTTCGGTCAGGTGGTGCTGATTCGGATCGGATCGGGTCACCCGATCCGATCAGATCAGTTCTGCTTCCGAACCCACCGTTCCTATTGTCTTGAACTAACCTTGCCTTACCGAAGCACCCGAACCGAATGTCTTCTGTATTGAGCCAATCATCACATGCATATCCGAACCGAACCGAACATATTGAACTTGACACATAAAGACCACCCAACTAACTCAACTAACACTTATGCTAGACGAATATGCCTCGCGGACAGTTAGGATAGTGCCTTGTGAACATAAATGAGAATCAAGGACAACTCGGACTATTACTTTCTCTTTAAAGCTTCGTCTTATATTGCTGTACTTTTATTTTGCACTTCCCGCATTTGTTGCACACACTTTAGTTCACACACATACACAAAAAAGGGGGACACGGGATAATTTACTCTAATCTACGCTATTGCTTCTTCAATAGTTCCATGACAATGAGGCCCAGACGCTCTTCTCGTTTAGCTGAGAGGAAAGAAGCTCCAGAAACTTCCCACAAAACCACTCTCGAGGATATATCTTCTTCATCTGACCCAGAATGGGATAGCGAGGGTCCGGATTACGGAGCTGGTCATCGGGAAAGCGATGAAGTATCTTCAGAAAATGAAGTTTCCCTAGGCTTTGAGGAGGAAGGAGGGATTGGTGACAATCGAGCACCTGATGAATTTGACTCAGCCATTATATTGGAATCACCTCCAGATTCCGTAGAATCAACAATTGACAATGACCGACTCGTGAGAATCTGCTTGAAGTATGGAATAATGAAGAGAGACACTCTAGTGCCTTCACGTTCTGATCGTCCACATAACCCTCCAGAAGGATATATGACGGTCACTCGTCTGATGTGCATGGTTGGCGCTATTCCTCCTTTCTCGCCTTTCATTGTCGACTTCTTAAGACAAATGCGGATTGCCCCCATGCAGCTACATCCCAATTCATACGCCTATCTGCATACCTTATTCATAGCATATCGTGAAGTTCTAGGCGTAGAGCTTACGTTTGACGACGTTCATTTCTTCTATAATTTCAAACATCGGACTAGGGAAACCCCTTCTTTCTGTTACTTTGAGTCGGTCCCAAAGAGGAAGATAATCTCTACGCCGTTTAGCAGCAAGGCTGGAGATTCCAGACTGGAGTGGTTCTATATAAAGCAACAGTCTGGATGTGCCAGAAGATGGACAAAATCAAGTAAAGCACTGATTTCCTGACCCTGGACTCTATGCACTTGAATCGTCACCCTGACCTGTTTTTCCTTTTTATTTGCAGTTGATAATCCCAAACAGGTATCAGACCAAGTGTTCTTTGATCGAATGCACCGTCTCCTCAATGGCGACCAAAAATTCCTTACTATTGACGAGGTTCTTAAAGATGAGTACCTTCATTCTCACGGGCTGCTATCCGTCTACCGTAGCATCGGTCATGGGACAGTCCCTTATGCATATATTCCTCCAGTGGAAACAGTGCCAGAAATAGGTGAAGGCTCGGGAATTCCTGCAGCTTCTCTTCAAACTTCACCCTCTCCCTCTTCCACTCAAGACGATGAGCTGGCTAATCTGGCCAAAAAACATCGTGAAGGGTATGTTGCCCCCGAGGAAGCTACCTCGGTAGACAAGTCAAAATCTCCCCAAGGGTCGCCACTTCACGCTTCCGAAGGGGATGTTCCTAGTGCCGACGAACACATATTTCAGGGTTTGGGGGATCTCCCTTTACCCGAGACTATATACACTTCGGAAGATTTCAGAAAGGACCCTCTAGTCTTCACTTCTTCTGAGGAGACTACTCCTGCTAAGGCCAAAGAGCCTGCCCGCACCACTTTAGCTCCAGACTCGGGTTGGTTGGGGGGACACGTACACCACATAGGATGCACTTTGCACCGTAGCACTAGCACTCATCACACTTCTTTTTCTATGGATCCGCTGATTCTAAACTTCGTTTAACTTATCGCGCAGGTACAATGTCTCGATCCTCTTATGACATAAGAAAGCTTCGCCGCAGCATGTCTAACCCTCCCCAGGATGCCGAATATAACCGCCGGGATGACCGCGGCAGGGAGGAAAGGAGACCCTATGATCCTTATCGATCCCGATCCTCACGCTCCCGCTCACCAGTTCGACCGGAACAGGAAAAATACAAAAGCTATCAAGGTCGTAGGGAGGAGGATAGACCACAATCTAGGGATTCCACTTCCTCCCATGAAAAGCGAAGCAGAGAGAAAACACCTCCAAAGGAAACTGGGTCTAGGAGTAAGCAAAAAGTCCCTGCTACTAAGCGACCTCGGACAGATAAGGGCTCTACAGAATCTTCTTCGGGAAGGGACGCTGAACTAACAATCCTAGCCCCTCCTCCATCAGATGCGGGAACCGCCGTAAGGCTGGCATACTTAAAGGAGCAGTTTCCCGAGCACTACTTCGAGACTCTGACCTTTCTACCTTCCCTTGAACCTATTTCTTCTAATTGGGCAGAGGAGGCCAGAGCAAAGATTGATTTGGTGGAAAAACAATACACCGAAATGTTCAAGTATTCCCGCACTCTTTCCAGAATCATTCGCACACTACTGACAAATGCTGACTCAATGCACAAAACTGCAGAGGAAGATGCTAAAGCCCTAAAAACCTTAGGAAAAAATTTAGAAGATACTCAAGCTCAACTAGCTATCGCTCAAAAGAACGCTTCTAACTTCAAACAACAGTTTGAGGACATGCAAAAGCGCTATCATGATTTGCTAGAATCCCACACTCAGGAACGTTCCGAGTTAAAGAAGCAGGCTGACGAAGCCAAATCAGAGGCTACGAAGGCACGTCTTGCTTATGTTGAGCTTGAGCAGAAAAATGCCGAGTTAGCGAAAAGGAGCGCTGAGTTAGAAAAGAAAAACGCTGATTTGGCTTCAAAATTGTTAGAGGCGGAAAACAGGGCTGCTCTGGCTGAGGGCAACGTTGAATGCGCTATTAAATCTGCGGAGGAAACCCGCAAACAGCTGTCAGAGGCGGAGGCCGATATTCAGGGCTTCAGCGAGCTAATGATCGAGTTCTTCGCGCACATCATTCGTCGTCGAAACATTTCCTGGATCGAGGACTATCCATCCACTTTGGTTCATGTGTGGAATCAAATCGTCGAGTGGGAAAAAGAAGAGCTTAAGGTCGATTCCCTCGATGAAGATAAGTTGATGGAGAAGTACTTGAGAGACGACGAGCCGGAGCGCCTAGCTGAAGGTCGCCGTCTAATTGCCGAGGCCATGGAAGAAGAGAGGCAGAAGTCTAAACAGAAAACCATTCCTGAAGCTGGCTCCTCTTCTTCTGCTCCTGTAACTCCTGAAGTGGAAGGGTATGATCCCGAAAACCCGGGAATTTCCCGAACAACTTTGCTATCTCCCATTCCTGAAATAACTCCAGAGGTAGTAGTCACCCCTGCTGAAAAGTCTTCAGAAGGTATTCCTATTTTTTCTCCTCAATTTGTCAAGGCTACTACTACCTTTGGCTACATGACTGAATGTTCGATGAGAAATCCTTTGATCTCGCCTGAGTTGATAACCGATGTTTCTCATTTTGTAGGCGTTGAATCCTCCGCGAAGGCAGATGTTGTTCAAGGAGATACCACTGGGACAAAGCCAGCTGATAGGGTCAAAGAAGGGGAAGACAAGGCTGCTTCCACGGACTTGGGGGAGAGGAGTGAATCAACTAAGGTGACTACTCCCCATGACGAAGAAATGATTGCAGCGTTAAGAGACGACGGAGGAGACGAGGGGCATGATGAGGAACCAGAAGTTACAATAACCGGGGAGTCAAAAAGCGCTGAGGACATTACCTTGGCTGCCATGAAGGCTGACCAAGACAGGCGTTTGCAATTAAAGGCTGAAGAATTAGACCCTGAGGTCCTCAAGCCCCTTGCAGTTGTGGATGCAGGTTCAAGGTTAGTTGTTAAGCTTTCCACTAGATCTATTACCGAAGAACTTGCTAAAAAATCTTCTCTCGATTCCAGTGCCCCGCCCTCCGGGAAAAAGTCTGCTGGCCCCAGTACTACGTCTTCAGGGAAAAAGAGACCCAAGCGGATCTTGACTGAAGCCGAGAAGGAAGCAAAAGATGCAGAAAAAGCTGTCAAGAAATCAAAGGCTCATTCCAAGCCCAAATAGCGGGTTCTTCTGTGTCCTTTTAGCATCTTTGTAAATCAATAAGTGCTGCTACACCAGCAGCTTTCGCACTTTCTTTTTTAGTTATTTCCCTGTACAAATTTATTCATTTGTAAATAAAAATAATTCACTTTCTGCAATGTTTATTTGTTAGCAGTTCTGCACTTATGTAAAAATGCATATCTATAGTTATGAAACAAAGTTGTGGAGAGGGGAGATATGTGTATATATATGTGTCCCCAGTCAATCTCCATAAGTTATTCAGTGCTTAACCAGGCAATCTGAATATTCCCGATTCTCTAACGGGATAGCATTTCCTGTATCACCAACTTCTGTTGTTTTTCCTGGCATTCCTTTTATACTCTCTCTCATTTTCTCGAGAGTTAGAGTTCGAGTTCAGCTATTTGTTTATTCCCCGGTCGTTCAACGGGAAAAGATTTCTTTCTCGGCGCTCGGTCAGGGACGCCTTTATACTCTCTTTCTCTCTGGAAAGTTAGAGTTCGGAGTTGAACCTTTTTCTCAGCGCTCAGTCGGAGACGCTTTTATACTCTCTCTCTTTCTCTGGAGAGTTAGAGTTCGAAATAGAATTTCTTTTTCAGCGCTCAGTCGGAGACGCTTTTATACTCTCTCTCTTTCTCTGGAGAGTTAGAGTTAGAAATGTCGTTTTCTCATTCTTTCACATCCTATCGCACAAATAATCATTGTGCTTCTTTTCATGTCCAGACTGTTTTCAACCTTCTTTAGGCTCTCAGTTGTCCTGTATTTTATAATCACAACAGAACAACTAATGAATGTAAATGCATAAAAGTAAATAACACACAATATTTTTATAGTGGTTCGGCTAAATCATAGCCTACATCCACTTTATAGTTCTTTATTCATATCACCGGATTTTCCCAAGGCAAGTCGTGCCTTATTACAGAGTTTACAGGAAGAACAGCAAAAAGTATAACATTTCTAATCCAAATATCGCATTAAGTGTTGGGCATTCCATGTTCGAGGGACTTCTTCGCCATCTACGGTCGTTAACTTGAATGTTCCCTTATCAAGTTTCCGTTGGATGACAAAGGGTCCTTCCCATTTTGGGCCGAGGTGAGGAAGAGATGGAAAAACTCTCTTTAGCACCAAATCTCCTGGTTCAAAAGTTCTGAGGCGAACTTTTTTGTCATAATAGTGCGCCATCTGACGCCGATGTTTTGCTGCACGCAAGTCTGCTTCATCTCTTTTCTCTTCGACTTCATCAAGAGACTCAAGTAAAAGTGCCCGATTCGTCATCGGGTCATAATATGTCACCCTGTGGGAAGGAACTTCCAGTTCAACTGGAATTACTGCTTCTGAACCAAAGGAGAGGGAGAAAGGGGTATGACCAGTAGCCGTTTTAAACGTTGTTCGATATGCCCACAAAGCTAGGGGCAATTCATCAACCCATTTTGCCTTTGCACGCTCTAATCGCTTTTTGAGGATGGATTTTATTACCTTGTTTATTGCCTCTACTTGCCCATTAGATTGTGGATAGGCAACTGCAGTATATCGTTTATCTATCTTATATTTCTGGCAAAAGTTTCTGAATTCAGTGCTATCAAATTGGGTCCCGTTGTCGGTAATAATTGTCCTTGGGATTCCGAATCGGCATATAATATTTCGGACCACAAAACTTATCACCTTTCTTGTGGTGATCTTAGTCAAGGGTTCAGCTTCCACCCACTTTGTGAAATAATCCACGGCTACTATGGCATACTTAGCTCCCCCTTTAGCAATTGGTAAAACCCCAATGATATCGATTCCCCATGTGGCAAATGGCCAAGGACTCACCATCGATTTAAGCTGGGTTGATGGTGCCCTGGGGATTTTGGCGAATCTCTGGCACTTATCGCAGCGTCGTGAATAATCAGCTGCATCCTTGTTGATCGTAGGCCAGAAGTATCCGTACCGCAATATTTTCTTTGCTAAAGTTTGACCTCCTGTATGATCTCCACACTCACCTTCGTGTACTTCTCTCAGTACACGCTTGATGTCGTCGTGTGCGATACATCGTAACAGGGGCATAGAAAATCCTTGTCTATAGAGGGTATCGTCTTGCATAACATATCTGGCAGCTTTGCGAACTACAGCTCTTTTCTCACTCTTCTTCGATGGGAGAGTCCCATTCTTAAGAAAACTCTTGATTGGAGTCATCCATGACTCCTTCTCTGGTTCCGCTTCAAGAACGAATTCAACTTCCATTGACTCAAAACTTGGCGATTCCAATGTTTCAATTGGAATTATCTCAGTCCCTTCTGGAATGTCGGAACTAGCCAACTTTGCTAGTCTATCCGCTTTCTGGTTTTCTACTCTGGGAATATGTGTTATGTTGTACCGCTCTAAACTATTTAATAGCTCTTTCACTTTCTTGAGGTAAGCAACAAGTCGAGGTCCTCGAGCCGCAAATTCCTCTCGCACTTGACAAACAACAATCTTAGAGTCACAAAATATGTCCATCATTTTTACTCCGAGGTCTTTAGCGAGTTTCAGCCCGGCAATCAGGGCTTCATACTCAGAGTCATTGTTTGTTGCCGAAAATTCTAATCGCAGGGCGTAATATAATGACCGTCCCTCCGGAGTGACTAAGACAATTCCAGCTCCGGATCTTCGGTCATTTTTAGCTCCATCTGTATATAGTCTCCACGGATTCATCTCTAGCTTATCCTCAGATTTGACCACTTGGTCATTGATTATTTCTTCTTCTGGAATGGTGAACTCCGCAATAAAGTCTGCTAGAGCTTGCCCCCTGATTGACTTTCGTGGTTGAAAATTCAAATCAAACTGGCTTAGTTCTATGTTCCATTTAATCAACCTTCCCGACGCTTCGGTTCTCTGCAGTACTTGTCTTAACGGCTGATCGGTGTATACGGTTATTGGATGGGCTTGGAAGTAGTGACGAAGCTTTCGGGATGCAATCAGGAGGCTATAAGCAAGCTTCTCGATCTTTGGGTAGTTGCGCTCTGCCGCTGCTAATTTCTTACTCACATAGTATACTGGCCTTTGTACTTTATCTTCCTCTCGAACCAGAACTGTGCTGACAGCGTGAGCCGAGACTGCTAGATAAACAAACAGTTCTTCATGGTCTACGGGCTTTGATAAGATTGGCGGTTTTTCCAACAGTTCTAACAGATTTTGAAAAGCCTCGACACAATCGGGAGTCCACTGGAAGTTCTTCTTTCCCCTTTTTATCAAATCAAAAAATGGAACACATTTATCGGTGGCTTTGGAGATGAATCTACTTAGCGCCGCTACCTTCCCTGCCAGACTTTGGACGTCTTTAATTTTCCTTGGTTCTTTGATATTTCTAATTGCCGCTATCTGGCTAGGGTTGATCTCAATTCCTCGGGAACTCACAATGAAGCCAAGGAACTTTCCCGACGCCACTCCAAATGAACATTTTAAAGGATTCAATTTCATACGGTATTTTCGCAAGATACCAAACATTTCTGCTAAGTCTTGCGTATGACTGGAGGACTGCTTTGATTTAACTAGCATATCATCCACATAAACTTCCATAGTTTTTCCTATCTGATCGTAAAACATTCTATTTACCAATCGCTGATAAGTAGCTCCAGCGTTTTTTAATCCGAACGGCATTACAACATAACAATATAATCCCAAATTCGTAATGAAACTCGTGTGCTCTTGGTCTGGCACATGCATTGGAATTTGATTGTATCCGGAATACGCATCCATGAAAGAGAGAAGTTCATGACCTGCTGTCGAGTCTACAAGCTGGTCAATTCTGGGAAGCGGGAAACTATCCTTTGGGCACGCCTTATTTAAATCTGAAAAGTCAATACAAGTTCGCCACTTTCCGTTTGGCTTCTTTACCAAGACAGGATTCGATATCCAGTCGGGATAAGTCGAATCTCGAACAAATCCATTTTGCTTCAATTTCTCTACTTCTTCTTTGAGAGCAACCGACCTCTCTGGGCCCAGCATGCGTCTCTTTTGCTTCACAGGCGGATGCTTCGGATTTACATTCAATTTGTGACTGATGACGGAAGGCGATATCCCACACATGTCAGCATGGGTCCAGGCGAACACATCTAAGTTCGCCTTCAAGAAGTTCGTCAGCTCTTCAGCACGACGCGGATCCAATTGGGAACCAATCTTCAAAACTTTCGTCGGATCAGTTTTATCAACAGGAATTTCCACTGTTGCTTCATTAGGAGTTGCATTCCTAGCCTCTGGTTCCTCGTCTTTTCTAGGATCCAGGTCTTCAGGCGTTCCTTTTCGCAACTCCCTCGGGTTCAACCTCTCTAATTGCTATGCCAAGTCCCCCTTTGAGGGAGATGAGGCATCCTTATTCTCAGCATTAACTCCTTTCATCAACATCTTCAGTTCGGCCACATAGCAGGCCCGTCCAGAAACCTGATCCCCTCTTATAACTCCAGTCCCGGCTTCGGTTGGGAACTTTAGTAACAAGCACCAAGGGGCGATACAAATTCTAAATTCAGCGAGGGCAGGCCTCCCTAAAAATGCGTTATATGGCGAATCTACGTCCAGTACTACAAACTGAAGCATTCGCACTCTTCTACGTTCTCCTTGCCCTAAGGTCACAGGCAACTCTATGTATCCCATAGGAGCTGTCGTCGCTCCGTTGAAACCTCTAATCCATCCTTCACAAGGTTTCAGATCTTCAGGCTCAAGCTTCATCTGATCAAATGACTTCTTGAACAAAATATTAACGGAACTTCCGTTGTCTACTAATACCTTATGGACCAAAGCCGGCCCAATAGTGGTAGTAATAACCAACGGATCATTGGTGGGAGATTGTATTCCCGTATTGTCTCGGCTGCGAAACACCACGTCATCGAACATGGTTTTTTGTTGTTTGATGGGGGTGACATCTTCCAACTCGTCACCTTCATTCACATCTAGATGTTTGGCAGCATTCACATATTGGTCCATTGACCTAAAGCTTCGGATTGCCGGGTGAGGTCCGCCTACTATGGAGTTGATGACGATCCCTTTACCTTTCTGCTGCGCGGTAGGCTTAGGAGCAGGTAGGATTTGCTTTGGAGCCTGCTCTCCTTGCCCCCTATCCCTCGGGGCAACCTTGTACTCATCCAACTTTCCCTCACGCAGCAGCTTTTCAATTACATCCCTCAAATGTCGACACTCATTGGTCGAATGTCCATGCGTTCCGTGAAACAAGCAAAATTTCCCTGTCGCCATTTCTTTTTCGGTCGAATCACGAGGTGGCGGTCTTTTGTATTGCAACACATTATATGTGTCCAGGTAAATATTTTCCAACGTGTCATTCAATGGTGTGTAGTTCTCGTAGTTCTGGAATCGGGGCCTTTTGTTTGGGTCGCTTCCCCTATTTCTGTTTCTCCTGTTACCGTTCGAATTACGGTTGTTGTTGTTTCCCCCGCTTCCAGTATTGCTGTTTCCACCCTTGTTTCCTACGTTTACTTCAACCTTGCCAGAACTTTCCCTAGACTGCTTCACTGCAATATTACTCTGCACATTCTCCTTTGAAGCTGTCTCAGACTTTCTCTTCCGGTTTGCCCGGGCCTCCTCTCGTCTTAGATAAATATCGGCTTTTTCGTAGAATATCGCCCTTGTGGGGGGTGTCTTCCCAGAAAGGTAGTCTCCAAACTCAGATTCGGGATCGACTCCTTCCTTCAATGCCATCAGAATTGTGGGCTCATGCGGGTCACTGACCTCAGTTACAGCTTGGTTAAAACGATCTAAATATGCCCTTAAAGATTCTCCTGGTGCCTGTTTGATCCTTGACAATTCAATAACGCTCTTGGACTTTCGAGCATGTAGTCGGAACTGGTTCATGAAACGCTCGCTTAGTTCTTTGTAATTAGAAATTGAACGAGGAGGAAGTCGGGTAAACCAAAATAAAGCCACATCTTCTAGGTAGATTGGGAACGCTTTGCATTTTACTTCATCGGGGGCAGCAGCGGCATTCATAAGCCACGAATACCGCATCAAGTGCTGTCCTGGATCAGTCCTTCCGTTATATTTATCCATCTGTGGCAAATTAAAGCGTCGGGGGAACTGGAAGTCTAGGATGTCGTCAGTGAACGGAGTATGGCTTCGCTCTATGCCGTAGTCTTCATTTGTATAATTCCGGCTCTCGGACATAATTCGACGAACCATCGCCTGCACATCGGCACTAGTTAGGGGCTGCTCAGGTTCCCTGACCCTAGTGTCCGAGTTCCTCCGGGGCTCTTGCTCAGGAGACACCCTTCTTCTTCGAGCGGCCTCTGCTCGATTCCTTTCCCCGCGTTCCCGGTCGATCCCGGGAAGAGGGGATTGGAGTCTTTGCCCCCGAGATGGGCTATCGTTTCTTAATGCTCGTGCGATATCCTCGCGAGATCCCAAAGATCCAAACGTTAGCTGCTCCACGTTCTGAGGTCGTTCGAGTGGCCTTCGCTCACGGGGCCTCTCTTCCTCAGAAGATGAAGATTGATCTACTGGTGTATGACGAACTGGCGACGGAGTTCTTTGCCGGCGGAGCTCACTGATTTCCCGACTCATGAGCCTCATATTTTCCTGCATCATGAGGTTGGTACGCTCATGAACTCTCATAGCTTCCCTCGTACTCTCAAGCATATCGAGCAAGCGCGAGAAATCTCCTTGAGTGATGGGAGCAGATGGATTGGCCTGGTCTCCAACCCTGGCAGCTGGAATTGGAGCATTCGCGGGGACTCGAGTAGATGTTCCAGCTTCACCAAGCATCGGGTCGGATCGGAGGTAGGAAGTCGGGTCGGATCGGAGCTGGGGTCCCTGGTCGGATCGGTGTGCAGCGAGCAAGTCGGGTCGGTTCAGACTGGGGGAGTGCACTGCTTCAGAGTCTCCTACCCGGTTCGGATCGGAGCTTTCCCCTTGCTGTCGGTTCGGATTTCCTGCATTGATTCTCCCTGCTGCTGAACTCTGCCCCCTAGACCTTGTTACAACAGCATGTTGCTGATCTTCATCAGCTCCATTTCCTTGAACAGACTGGACTTCCTTGCCTTTTCCTCGGGCCATGAGTCTTTGACAATTACTTCAACGAATGTAAGAAAGTGGAGACACTTATGGATTCACTTCTTCGAACTCAACGGTCCAAAAAGTAGAAAGAGATCCCGGAAAATAAAGAATTTAGATGAGGGTTCTCAGTGAAAGCACCAAAATGTTAGACCCAAATGTGGTTCTAACACCCAAATTGATTAGAAACAAGATAAAATAAAGCAGAAATAAAAAAGAACACACAAGGTTTATAGTGGTTCGGCGAAGAAATGCCTACGTCCACTTAGTTTTCACTATATTCAGGAATTCAATTACAAATACAATGTAAGATTCGCTCACAACTCACTTTTGTCACTCAGAAAGATAAAAACAAGAAATGAAAGATGGTTTGGCTTTTTCCGGGAGTGAAGGAATTCGGATGATAGAAGTACTTGGATTCTCAAAAGTGCTGAAAAAGATCCTTCTCTTTGTCTCTAGTTGGGGTATTTATAGGTGTGAATTTGCCTGAGATGCAATCCGGGTCGGAACACGTGTCATCCATCGCCCTCTCTTCGGGTTCGGATGGGCCATCAAGCAGACAACGCATCAATGAGATGGACGTTAGGGGTAGGAATTGGTCACATCCGGTCCGGTTCTCCAGGCGACTTTATAGGAGATTTTTCTGGATCATGGGTGCGGGTCGGAGACATGCAGGTTGGGGGTTCGGATCGGAATACCCGACCCGAACCGGAGTAGCTTGAACGTCTCTTCTTCTCTAATCATACTCCGCTCCGCTCCGAAGTCGTGGCAAGCAGACAGCTTTCCGATCCACCTGAGATTCATTGACCTTCCGATCCGATCAGGTATGCTTTATCAATTTATCCAGTAAGAGATATCCGATCCGAACCGATACGCTGCTATCAATCTGAATCGTGGAGCTTCCTTCCGATCCGAACCGAAGTCACATAACCTGAAATACTCTTCAACGGTTGGTTTCTTGACTTTGTGTTGCCTAGTTCACAAAGTAGGCTAACAGGCACGTAATGGCCTAGAAAGGCATGTAATTAATTTTAAGGAATAAAATTAATTAGTGATGAAATTGGTATAATTTATATACCATAAATAGATGAGCATAATTTAGGTGATAAATTATGGACATAAATAAATATGGAAATTTGAATGGGGAAAGTAATTCAAATTTGGGGAAAATTAATTATGTATAAGTAATTGCCTAAGACACGAGGTTGGACTCATTTGTGGTGTAAGACTGCCCGGACCCGCCCGGTAAATCCAGCAGCCACAAATGGTAGCCCAATGTGAGAGGTAAAAGGCCCAAACTAAATGCATAACAATTGTATGGACACGAGGTTAGGCTCATTTTTGGTGTAAGAATGCCCGGACCAGCCTGGCAAATCCAGCAGCCACAAATGCCAATCTAATGTGAGAGGTCCTACAGGGTTTACGGTAGTAATAAATTATGAAACACTCAACCAAAGTAAAACATGTGGTGGGACATGGGGGTTAAGTGTGTGCCTTGGGTGGCATGAGGAAATACGATTAGTAACACTTAACCAAGGTAAAACATGTAAGTGGGACATAGGGGTTAAGTGGGTGCCTTGGGTGGCATGTGGAATTACTAATAGAAACCCTTAACCAAATTTAAAACATGTAATTGGACATGAATGGGGTTAAGTGGGATGTACTAGAGGGGACCAAGCCTAGGTGGAAAGCTTGTTTCAAGCATGGGGGGCCCTTTTCAGTCCTGTAGCCCATTAAGTATCTTTGTGAGCTCGACCCAAGTCGAGGACGGGACACGCCTACTGGGTCTGATTGTTAGAGGCCAAAACGGGTTAGCGGTAGCAACGCAAGTCCAACGGGGTCATGTTCGTGCGTGGGTCCGGGATGGTAGATAAGACGTTGTTGCATCGTGTAGTTATAAGCCGTGCATTCCTTGCATGGTATAAGGTTGCCATATTGGGGAGTGATACACCCCACTCTGGGACCTGCACGGGTATCTACGAGTTAGGGAGTCGATCGAATGGGGCAGGGTAGTGGGTACACCTAGTGGAGATAGGAGCAGACCGCACCTATGTAGTCATCTAGGGGTACACGAAGCTACCACTATTATTAATAATTATTAAGGGGGTACACCTAGTGGAGAAAGGAGCAGGCGGCACATATGACGTCAACTAGGAGTACATGGAATTACCATTATTACTTATTGAAGGGGTACATCTAGTGGGGATAGGTACACGCTGGGTACCTATGATAGCAACTAGAGATATACATTCAAACATGGAGGATAGTGGGTACATCTAGTAGTACATGAAGCTATCATCGTTCTATTTAGCCAAGAGGGATCAAATTTCTAGAGTGACTAGTAGGGGTGCAGTTAGTGTTAGTACAGTACAGTACGATACAGTACGGTAGAGTATAGTAATTATCCTATATTAATTAGGTAGCGCCATTGACGTTATCTCTGTTTCTCTTGATTGCCTTGCCATACCCATGTGGTTCACACAGTCAATACCTTATTATCCAGCTTATATCTTATCATATTGCTTTAATAATTATGTTGTTAGAGTTATCGGACTCGCCAGACTTTATGTCTGACCCCCTTTGTTTCCACCTCTTTTCTTCCTTTTCCCCCCATGTTCTAAGGGTGGGATTAGTACTAGTGGAGCTTGATTGGGATCTCTTTGGGAGCACTTGGATTTGGATTGCTGAAGTAAAGTTCAGCCTATCATTTTCTTTATTGCTATTTGTAGTAGTGGGATTATGTACTTTGTTTTTCAAAATGGATATTATGTACTTGACTTTGGTTTTTGGTTTTTGATGATGTAACCAAACATATTTACCTTCTGCTGCAATAAATAAAGTTTTAAATTTTCAAGTACTGCTTTATATCTGTCTTGTTGTGATTTTCTGTTCTATATTCACTTAAAATGCTCCATGGAAGTTAATGCATTCCCTTTGCGAGTGACATTAATGGACGTGGGGTGTTACACGTGGCATCAGATGTGACAAAAAGGAATTTCGCTCGATCCGAATCAGTCGCTAAACCGACCCAGACCGCTCGCAACACCTGATTGTTTTGAGAACACGACAAAATAAAACGCAGACGGAAGAACATTTCATTGTATAATACAACAATGCATCAGATTACAAGAATATACAGAGTATAAATGACTAAATATTACACAGAAATATCAGAGATTTAAATTACATTTAAATACATAGCAGCGGAAAATAATACAATACACAACTAGAAGAGATATACAGATACAAAGCTTTCCGGATATCATTCCAGTTGTAAACCAGGATCCTGTGAATATAAATCTGCAAAACCAAAACTACTAGCTGCCCGTGTCAAAATAGGGGCACCGAGAGTTTAGATCAAAACAATAAACTCCAGGTCAGGCATGGGACTGGTGTGAGAACTAAAACAGTTATTATTCTTTATTTTAAAGTTCGGTAAATTAAGGGACCACGCCGTATAACACGGAACGGGTTTCCTCCCAAGAATACCAGTGCATAAAACAAACAATGCAATGCTAAATAAAGGAAAATGAAGCTATTATAAGACCCAGGTCCTATCACACAATGCAACGCAAGCCGGGAGATAGGGTTTTCCCTTATAATTGCCAAACATGCTTAGTACGTTTAAAACAAATCATTTGATACTATTATAAGTGCATAGTGTATAAAACAACTTCAAATCATAAGTATCAATCATAGATAGCGTGGGTACCATATATCATGTCGCCATACTAGGCTCTACAATCAAAACCGCAAGTGTCACGTATTTGGAAATTGGATTTCCATCTATGAACCGAGGCAAAAGATAGTCCTCGACCGATTCGAGACAATCTAGCCTACCATGTCTCAGGATCAGAAAGCATCGACCCTTGGAGCGACAGGGCCGGTCCACCGATGTGGATTAGACGAAATCCTGAACACTGCGTCTCCCCGCCCTATAGGGCGCAAATGAGCCAACAAATGACTCCAACGGACCCGGTTCGTCCGATCAAACCGAGGCGCCTCGCAACAGCAACAACCACATAAGTCAAACTCGTCAGGGCGTGTAAAACCGCAGACGCCACTTCTAGCTAGAAAGAAACGCAGGTCCTCCCTGAGGTCCTTCTCCCGTTTTTGGTTCATAACGGGTGTAAAACTCGCGAAGTAAACGTTACACAAAGCTACGCCACATAGGCCGTGCTTCGATCATCAACCGCAAGACTTTGCTTTTCAATAGAAGCCTTGATCATTTGCCACTTATGCATGCCACATAGGAAATTCACTATATGTGTTTGATATCCATCAGTATATAACCCCTGAGCTCGTACGTCTCAGAGAAGGGCGTTAAGCAAGAGAATAAATTCTCCGCCGCCAAACAGATATATATTTAATAGAATCTACCACACAGACTAAAATCCAATGTCAGACACACAGTCCATTTACAAGTTCGTTCTGGGTCTGAACAAAACTGGAGGCACCTAGTACCCCGCATATCCATCGATCTCCAAGTACGTCTGGACGATCACTAACTGATTCCCTCCTCTTAGGTGTACGGCCCAATCAAGATCATCAGTAACCACCAAAACGACGTGAAGACCTCCGTTCTTCGACCACCGTCTTCATCTTCGACACCATGTCGAATCAGTTATTCAGAATGGGATAAACCCGGTCTTTTTGAATAACTCGCGTATATAATAAACAAGTGTTACACAAACACAACATACGCCTCATTCCAATTCAGAATATTCTTTTATTCAAATATTCTTATACTTTGGGAAAGGTTCCCATTAATTTTATCAAAGATAAATTCTTTAAATTTATTCTTTAATCTTCTTTGAATATCAATTCAAACTAGTCGGGATTAGCGAACCACACCGAAGTAATCATTTATTTTAATTTCCCAATCCCAACCTATTTATCCCATGAAGTAAAACTGGTAATACTTCATATCTAACAGCACGGTGTTATCGGTAAATTCAATTACCATTTCTCGTTCAAATCTAATTAAGTATTCAACTATCGCCTGGAGTAAAACTGGTGATACTCCATTCTAACACCTTTTCAATCTAATTAAAGATTCATTAAAACTCCACGTAGTTTTAATCTTTAACTCGGTCAAAGAATCAGTGTCATTTAAAACACAGTTCACAATAAACCCAAAATCACATTCCATTAATTATCGGGTTAAAGAACAAGTGTTATTTAAAACACGGTTCACGATAAACCCGAAATCAATACCAATTCAATTCCAATTAAATATTACTTAATCGGTACACTTCATTAAATCTAAATAAAAAGATTTAATCTTTTTCTCAACTGGGCTTAAGAACAGTGTTAATGAAGACACAATTCACGACAAACCAAAATCACATTTGATATTAAATACAAGGCTCTGAATAGAAAATATATCAGCTTATATTAAATATCAAATTTTACGACTAACAAATGTCGTAATGAAAATAACGATATATATATCTTTCAAATTTCCATAACAATATTTGTGTAATCACGAAATCCAACATCGAAATAATCCAAAGACAATTTTGATTCAAATCCATTCCAATTCAATTATTGGAAATTCTGGTTATTTTTAAAACCCTTTTCAAATCCAATTTATTTATTTAAAAATAAATAGAATTTTAATTCTAGTTCAAAACTAGTTCATATCAATAAAAATCTATTTCTATCTCTTCAAATATGGAGTTTTTCATCCCAACTCTTCCCAAATCAATTCTTATGATTTTACACAAATTATTGATATTTTTAATAATTTTATCAAGGCTCGTACAGTCGATTTCCATCAACGGCCATCGAACTGCATTTACAACGACCTTTTCCAAATTTGATTTGGACATAACTCCAAATCCAACCGTTAGATTTCTAATTTCTGCTATTCGTTAGAAAGCTCTTTTCGATACAAATACAACGGTTCCGGTTTTAGAAGAATCCGACGGTCGGATCTCCCGTAATATCAATTCGAAGTCAATGGTCGAAATTCGCGAACTGCCGCGGCGCGGCGCGTTCTATTCAGGCCATTATATTATATATAATATATACTTCGTCGATTTCCTTTTAAAACGTAGTTTATTAATCGTTTAAAATTTATTTTCAAAACGATTTCAACTTCATTTCTAATTCAAATCAAAATTGAATTTTCCTTATACATTCGTTTTAAATTCATTTCAAATTGATTTCAATTCAAATGGATTTTTAATTCAATTTCAGTTCGTTTTCAATTCAATTCAATTTCAATTCGAATTCATTTATATTCAATTTCAATTCGAATTCATTTATATTCAATTTCAATTCGAATTCATTTATATTCAATTTCAATTCGAATTCATTTATATTCAATTTCAATTCGAATTCATTTATATTCAATTTCAATTCGAATTCATTTATATTCAATTTAATTCGAATTTCAATCCTTTTCAAACTATCAGATTTTGAAATCACTTTCGATATTCATTATAAAATGAATAAAATTGATATAAATATCGTTCACGTCAAAATGGCGTCAATCTAATCAACACGTCTTTATATATTTCTATTTTCAAATATTCTATTTCAAATATTTCTTTTTCAAATATTTCTATTCAAATATTTCTTTTTCAAATATTTCTATTCAAAACTGGAATGAAGCCCAATCAATTACCATATAATGTTAATTATATGGATTTTCTACAATACATGGATACAATAACAACGATGAATAATCAACCATCATCCAAAGTGCATTCTACACTGTATAAGCATCAAATATAAATATACGACGCTTATAATAGTCTGTCAATCAATCGATCGACATACAACTAAAAAATCGGGATTAGTGTACATCAAATATCATCCCAATACCCGTGTGGGGTTTCAAACAATCAAACACAGATTTTATTTGTGCAGTTGGGCGATGTGTAAAATTTATCGTCCCAATCAATATCAGTCAAATGTGTGTATATAAACAAATCGTTAGATTTGTTTATATTAATTTATTTCATTTCATATACACGTTAAAAATTCTATTTTCAACTATAAAATATTTCCTCTATAAAATATTTTATTTCAACTATATAAATATTTTATTTCATTTCACATCACATCACATAATCAACTACACATCAAAATCAAACAAACAAGCATACAAGCCGTCCATGGTCTGTGGACGACGGGTGTCGGGTGCTACTAAACACTGTCTGCATCTTAGTATATAATTTAACTAGGAAAATAAAATTAAAGGTGAGAATTTATCACAGAGGGTTCCACTCCGCCGTGCTTTGCTGTTGAACTGCCGAATCGTCGGGATCTGCTTGAAATTCCAATGCAGTCATTTTCACGCATACGAATTGGGAGAGGGGGTGTTCGCTGCTGCGTTGGAGGTGGAGGGAGCTGTCAGATGGTCACGTAGGGGGGTGTGCTCACAGCAGCGATGGTGGGGAACAGGGGCGGTTTCAGGTGTGATTCGGGGGTTTTCTCGCTGAAGAAGGATAGAGAGAGGAGAGAGGGGGATCGAGGAGCGGATGGTCGGAGTTGAACCACTGGCGGCGGCGGCCTCCAGGCGATGGGGCTAGGTTTTCTCGGGTTCAGGGTCTTGGGCATTCGAGTGGAGGAAGAGGAGTTTGGGGGGGAGCGCGTGGAGGTTGGGGACGGCACGGTGGCAGCAGCGCCGCTGCTTCGGCGATGGAGGAGGCGGCGCGCCCCTCCGTTATTTCTCTTTTTTATTTAATTATTTTCTTAGATGTGAAAACGAAAGGGGAGGGAGAGAGAAGTTAATGGGTAGAGGGTGATTAAATAATTAATATATTTCTTTTCTTTTCTTTTATTTTTCTCCTCTAAAATGTTGTTTTTCATTCGAACTCTAATTCGAGCCCAACGACTATCGCCCTTAGTGTATTACCCCCATTCCGAACACAATGGGATATGTACCGTAAGCCGATTCGACTGTTTCGATCAATTTTCATCAAAATATAAATATAAATCTATATTTTGAATTTGAACGCGCATTTCAATTTACCGAGGCCACATACTAACTTGAAAAATTCCCGAAATTGTTTATAGCTTCCTATTGACGATACGGTCCTAACAAAACCAGTTTCGTCGAATTCCGAGAACGTTTGAAAAATGGCCATTTTTCAGTCGATAAAATTCAACTAAAATGGTCAAAACGCATTTCCCTTTGCCATGCTCAAATATTGATTCAAAAAATTATGAATATTCGCATCTAGCAATAACTTGACATCACAGATCCAACAAAAGTGGTTTCGTCGAAATCCGAGGTCGTTTGCAAAGTTCCCATTTTTAAGGGCCTGAATTCCATAGCGACTATTCAGAATTTTCAACTGGGCATAACTTTTTATCCCCGCTATGAAATTTCAATTTTTCGGATTTGTTGGAAAGATATTATCAATTAGATTCTAATATTTTTGGTTTCACTAAAATCCGGTTTAATTTGCACCCTATACATTCATTAGAATTTTGAAATCGAATTATCTAACTACCTCGCCATTTTCAATTCCTTTTATAAATATAAATAAATATTTATAATCTAACGACGATCTATATAATATATACGTTCGAATTCTATTCAAAATAAATTTTTCGACGTTATTATTTAAAATAATTCATTTTAAATAATCAAAATTCGCTAAAATTGCCAAAATAAAATTTTTAAATTGGCCCAGATTTCCGGGTTATTACAATCTCCCCCACTTAAAACTTCTCGTCCCCGAAAAGGAACGAAGCCGAAAGTTGTTTTAAATACCAACTCAACTTTCATTGTTTTGATTATGGCTTAAGTTCTTTAACTTTTCAGTTTCCAAGAACTTTTCAAATTTTTCAAAAATTTGGCTAACACCCTAAATTTTTGAAAAATTTCGCCATAACCTCCCCTGCACCGGGAGCACGGGAAAATCCCGAAATTGCCATACAGGCCTTTTGATCTTCAAAAAGAAAAAGAAAAGGCCAAGCGACTCATAAAATCATCATCACCCAAACAAAACAGTAAATTATGGTAAACATGTACCTACTTGTCGGGCAAACAATTTTATTCTTCTGCACTAGCCTCTTTGCTATGACCTGTTCAATGTAAGTACATGTGTATGCAAGCAAATGCGACCAATTCTCAATACAATTCACTTTTTGGTTCAATTTGGTTACATGGTTAAAATTTTAATGAATCAACCAATAATCAACAACACAACCATCAATCAATTAGTTGATTAGCTTTTGTAATTCATAACTTTGATATATAGTCAAAAATCACATTTTTGATGCCAAATCACAACAATAAGCCCTATCTAGTTTCGGTTCTCATACCAGTCAAATGGAAATATATAGAAACCTCACTTTCGAAACTCGAAAATAAATACTAGCGATGGTGCCCCGCCACCAGAATTATCCCCAGGCACTAGAGTGCGATTCTATAACTATCCAATACATTAAAACTTCGAACACACGTTTGCAAGACATATATACAAAATTTTTATGTATTGGATTGTCCAAATTCATATAAGTATAATCAAATACGAATAGTTGATTTAAATTTTCAAAACAAAAATTGTTTTCATTTTAAAAATATACTCTTCACACTCGTTCTAGGATACTACTGATTCCATCTCTAACAAGTCATTCCCGTTGGATATTACTAATCCAATCTGTGACGAGTTCTTTCGTACGGTTCTAATGTGTCTTGTTCTCTGAGCTTTGTAAACCAAAGCTCTGATACCAACTGTGACAAAAAGGAATTTCTCTCGATCCGAATCAGTCGCTAAACCGACCCAGACCGTTCGAAACGCCTGATTGTTTTGAGAACACGACGAAATAGAACGCAGACGGAAGAACATTTCATTGTATATTACAACAATGCATCAGATTACAAGAATATACAGAGTATAAATGAATACATATTACATAGAAATATCAGAGATTTAAATTACATTTAAATACATAGCAGCGGAAAGTAATATAATACACAACTAGAAGAGATATATGGATACAAAGCTTTATGGTTATCATTCCAGCTGTAAACCAGGTGTAACAACCCGTATTTTGATAACATGTTATAACCATAAATCTAGGCAGAATTCAATTTTAATATAAGAACCAAGGGAAACGGGTTGCGCCATTGCGTTCGTCTCGGAATTCTACATGAAATCGAATCCGAGTTTTCGAAAATCGGAGTCCGTATGACCAAGTTATGGCTCCCCAAAGTTTCAGAAATATTCAGAGTTCAAAATAGCTCGAATTCGAATTCAAAATTTGAATTTCAAACGCAGAATAGACTGTGCTGGAAATTTCCCGCCCAGACCCAGGTCGATTGGGGAGTCGACCCCCCAGACCAGGTCGACTGGGCAGTGACCAAGGTGTCGACCTGGTCCCCGAGCCCATTTTTGGGCCAGTGTTCGTTCTGATGTTTCTAGTCCGATTTCTGTCCAGATTCATCTGCCTGAACCTATTTAAATAGCCCCAAACCTAGCCTTCTCTACACACAATTCTATTCTTCTTCTACTCTGCCTCTGTTCTAAATAAAAATAAAAATGGCGTCGCTACTCTGCTGCAATCAAAACTAGAATCTAATCAACATCAACCTAATCAACTCAATTCAAACTAGAGATTAAAGCTTCTGCAATGATCCTACGACAATTTCTGTTCTTAGTTCTCAAAAACCACGATCTGTAAGCCCCAGTTACTCTTAGATCTAAACTCTAAACTTAATATGGACATGTGTAAATTGAAGTTGAACATAAACATGATAACTACTTGAGACCTACTCTTGTATATCTTTGATCTATGATTATTCCTTTTTGATCTATTATTTTAGATCTACACTTGTTCACCCTAGATCTATTCACCTTGAACCTAGTACCGTTCATTTTTAACCTTGATTTGTGGAATACTGATAAGAACTTGATTTAGGGGTCGTTCATGTCATAACCTAAACCCTATCATTATTTTAACATGCCTGTGATGTTGTGATGTTGAAACTATTGCTAGTCACAAGTTTAGGATTATCATCTTATGTCATTTATTACTATGTTTATCACCCTATTTCATATGCCAGTGATGTTATGATCATATCTCAAGTTACACCATGCTTGCCTTGAAGTCACCTTTGCCACTTTATACCCATCCTTGTTACGTTATTCCCTAGTTACATCTATTGCCTTGATTTGAATTCACGAGCGTTGGGGATGCGATTTGGGTAGTTTAGGAAAACCTGAATTTAGTATGAACTTGAAAACATGAATATCGTTATAACTTGAGCTTGGATAGGAACATGAACTTGACATGAAATTGTACTTGAAAATATGAATTCGGGACATGACACTTAGATAACTTGAACGTGGCCAACTCGAGGTTGGGTTGAGTTTGCAGTATCAATTTGCCCGGAACCACCCGGCGAATCCAGTAACTGCAAAAAATAGGACCCAATGTGAGTAGTTGGTCATATCGCACTCGAAACCCGAGGTTAGACTAGGTTATGGTGTAAAACTGCCCGGACCTGCCCGGCACATCTAGTAACCATAACCAAGTCTAATGTGAGAGGTTAGGGGTGCATTAAGTAAATTAATACCACTGGATAGGGTTAAGTCATGGACCACTTGAATATACTTAACCAATTTGACACGTTGATTTGATAGGGTTAAGTCATGAGCCGCTTGAACACACTTAACCAACCTGACACATGATTCGTAGGACTAAGTCTTGAACTAGAACGACACACTTAGTCAATTTGACATGACACGTAGATGGGGTTAAGTCTCGATTTTAAATGACAACTTAACCTGTTGAACGAAACCCTAGTTACGCGGTCGTTTTCAGCAGTAACCCACTAGATGTATCACGGTAGCCTGGGACTAGGCAGGGTGGGGCATGATTGCTGGGCTGTTGTAAGCGACCAGAACAACGGCTGAGTTGGTGCGCCATTGTAGGTTCAGGCGGACTAGGGTCGTGCACTTAGTCCGGAGTTGAAAAAGCAGGCATTGGGCATCAGTAGGATTATCTATGAATTCTTGATTCGTGTCGGTGGTTGGCACCCTAGGGCTTGACACACCCTATGATGGACCTAGCACAGGTGACTACATTCGTGATAGGGCTGTATGATACAGACATACGATGAGCTAGACTTTTAGGGAGCCGATCGATTAGATCATACCGTTGGACCCCGAATTGGGTCACTTCATGATATTGGGCCAAGGGATTATTTCTTGATTTACAGTTGACACGGGATTAGTATACCAGTATAGTTGTTATGGCGAACCTTGAATACGCAATGTTAGACTTGAGTTATCTTGTTAGTTTAGTTATCATGTCAGACTTATCATCATTCCTATGTTTAATTCCAGTTTATTCATGTCTTGTTAACTTTACTAGTTTCTATGCTGATAGTCACTAGGGCTTACCAGTCTTTTTGACTGACCCGTTTTCTTTCGCCTCTTTGTCTTTTGTCCCCCCCAGGTTCTCAGGGAGGAAACTCTAGCTCTTAGCTTGGACTTTGCTTGCTTTCTGACAGCTCATGTACGGTTTGGTCTTGAGCTATGCTATGGCTGCACTCATGCACTTTTTGGGGAATAATATTTTACTTATGTTGTTTTAAGTACTTTGCTTCTTTAGAACTTGATGTAATGAAATAATGACTTGGCATTTTGATGTAAGAGGTTTTGACTCTATTTTTCAGTAATGAGATTTGGTTTTAAAGTTTATATCCACTACTTTATATACACTATTTTATCTATGTTTTGTCTTGTGTTATCTCTGTGCCTGTTTACTAGATAATAACCCTCCAAAACTAGGGCATTCCCTTTGTGAGTGACCCTAGCGGAGGTGGGGTGTTACATTTGGTATCAGAGCGAGGTTATCAGTCTAGGCAAAAGTTTTAAAAACATTTTGAAACTATTTTCAAAATAATTTATAAAGAAGCATTTTTCAAGAAAAGTTTTATTTTTCAGAAAAGGCTATTCCCCAAAAGCCATTGGCGCTTTCCTTTGTTTCCTCGTTTGAATCTTTTTCCTTTTCGCTTTTCAGCATGTCTGATCTTAACCTTCCTGAGGGAGTACCCATACCTGGCTGGTTCCGAAGATACTTGGAAGCTAGGGCCAACGGCGCGGGCCCGGCAGATATCCCTCCTCCTCCTCCCCCGGTGACCACGGTTCCTCCTCCTCCTCCTCTGGGTACCGCCTTCGCCAAAATATGCAAGGACTTTATAGGAATGGGCGGCAAGAACTTCATTGGAACTGAAACCTTCGTTGGGGCGTGAAACTGGATAAAAGGGACTGAAGACTGGTTTGTTATTTTCGATATGGAGGATCATAGGAAAGTTCAGTTGGCAGCATGGTTGTTGAAAGAGGAAGCTGCATTTTGGTGGGAAGTCACCAACGCTACCAGGCCAATTGAGACTTGGGCAGACTTTAGAGAGAGGTTTGGGATTAAGTTTTTATCATCCGCAGAAGCAAGTCTTCAGATGGAGAGGTTCCTAGCACACAAGCAAGGGGACATGTCAGTTAGGGAATACGTGAATAAGTCTAATCAGCTTGCTCGGTTTGGTTTGGACTTAGTCAACACGGCTGAGAAGAAGGTTCTACACTTTGCTCGAGGATTGAGCAAGCCACTCCACACTATGGCCATGACTCATGTACCCATGGGGGCGATCTTTGAAAGCTTGGTGAATATGGCCCTACTTCATGAAGAAGACGAGAATGGCAAGAAGAAGGTCAAGGCGAATGAGTCTCAAGACAAGAAGGTAGACTCCGAGAAAGGAGGAAAGAACAACAACAACAAGAATGAAAAGTCACGTGAGAAAAGAAAATGCAACTTATGTGCTATTGACAGGCATATAGTCCATGACTGTAGGAAGAAGAAGATGATGATAGGAGCATGTTTTCAATGCAGTGAAACTGGACACATCAGCAAGAACTGCCCTAAGAAGCAAGGGCAAGCCCCGCAAGAAGGACCTTCTAGGGGTACATCTTTAACTTCTTTTCCCTAGATACTCTGTTTTATCTTGTATATCCTTTCGATCCTGTCTTAAGAACCTTAGGTAGAATCCTATGAATGTAAACATGTATTTGAAACATGTTATGCTTGATGTTTGCGAATGGTTGCAAGTGGTTGCAAGTGATTGCTCTTGGTTGCATAACACACATTGGGCACTAGATCGGCTCAGACACATTTTCATATTGCATATGCATGAGTGGTTATACTTATTTATGGATGAAATTAAATGTGTTATCATATGGATGTTGCATATGGATGAATGTTTGTGCACACATATAGTGCTTATGTGACTAGGATTATTTGCATACATGTTGGATTCATGACACTAAACATATTTTGCATTAGAAAGATCAATCAGGCCTGATCATTTGCATTAGATAAGGAACATATACACACCCTTTCTGCATATGTTCATACAGCATTAGAAATCTCTTAAGGACAATGTTTGCTTGTGGATGATGTTTTGAGTAGATGGATGATGGATGGTAGGATATGTTCTTCCTAACTTAGAGATTTCGGGGACGAAATCCTTAAGGAGGGGAGAATGTAACAACCTGTATTTTGATAACGTGTTATAACCATAAATCTAGGCAGAATTAAATTTTAAAATAAGAACCAAGGGAAAAGGGTTGCGCCATTGCGTTCGTCTCGGAATTCTGCATGAAATCGAGTCCGAGTTTTTGAAAATCGGAGTCCGTATGACCAAGTTATGGCTCCCCAAAGTTTCAGAAATATTCAGAGTTCAAAACAGCTCGAATTCGAATTCAAAATTCAAATTTCAAACGCAGAACAGACTGGGCGGGAAATCTCCCACCCAGACCCAGGTCGACTGGGGAGTCGACTGGGCAGTCGACCCCCCAGACCTGGTCGACTGGGCAGTCGACCTAGGTGTCGACCTGGTCCCCGAGCCCATTTTTAGGCCAGTGTTCATTTTGATGTTTCTAGTCCGATTTCTGTCCAGATTCATCAGCCTAAACCTATTTAAACAGCCCCAAACCTAGTCTTCTCTACACATACTTCTATTCTGCTTCTACTCTGCCTCTGTTCTAAATAAAAATAAAAATGGCGTCGCAACTCTGCTGGAATCAAAACTAGAAGCTAATCAACATCAACCTAAGCAACTTATTCAAACTAGAGATTAAAGCTTCTGCAACGATCCTACGACAATTTCTGTTCTTAGTTCTCAAAAACCACGATCTGTAAGCCCCAGTTACTCTTAGATCTAAACTCTAAACTTTATATGGACATGTGTAAATTGAAGTTGAACATAAACATGATAACTACTTGAGAGCTACTTTGTATATCTTTGATCTATGACTATTCCTTTTTGATCTATTATTTTAGATCTACTCTTGTTCACCCTAGATCTATTCACCTTGAACCTAGTACCGTTCATTTTTAACCTTGATTTGTGGAATACTGATAAGAACTTGATTTAGGGGCCATTCGTGTCATAACCTAAACCCTATCATTATTTTAACATGCCTGTCATGTTGTGATGTTGAAACTATTGCTAGTCACAAGTTTAGGATTATCATCTTATGTCATTTATTGCTATGTTTATCACCCTATTTCATATGCCAGTGATGTTATGATCATATCTCAAGTTACACCATGCTTTCCTTGAAATCACCTTTGCCACTTTATACCCATCCTAGTTATGTTATTCCCTAGTTACATCTATTGCCTTGATTTGAATTCACGAGCGTTGGAGATGCGATTTGGGTAGTTTAGGAAAACCTGAATTTAGTGTGAACTTGAAAACATGAATATCGTTATAACTTGAGCTTGGATAGGAACATGAACTTGACATGAAATTATACTTGAAAATATGAATTTGGGACATGACACTTAGATAACTTGAACGTGCCCAACTCGAGGTTGGGTTGAGTTTGCAGTATAAATCTGCCCGGAACCGCCCGGCGAATCCAGTAACTGCAAACAATAGGACCCAATGTGAGTAGTTGGTCATATCGCACTCGAAACCCGAGGTTAGACTAGGTTATGGTGTAAAACTGACCGGACCCGCCCGGCACATCCAGTAACCATAACCAAGTCTAATGTGAGAGGTTAGGGGTGCATTAAGTAAATTAATGCCACTGGATAGGGTTAAGTCATGGACCACTTGAATATACTTAACCAATTTGACACGTTGATTTGATAGGGTTAAGTCATGAGCCGCTTGAACACACTTAACCAACCTGACACATGATTCGTAGGACTAAGTCTTGAACTAGAACGACACACTTAGACAATTTGACATGACACGTAGATGTGGTTAAGTCTCGATTTTAAATGACAACTTAACCTGCTGAACGAAACCCTAGTTACGCGGTCCTTTTCAGTAGTAACCCACTAGATGTATCACGGTACCCTGGGACTAGGCAGGGTGGGGCACGATTGCTGGGCTGATTGTAAGCGACCAGAACAACGGCTGAGTTGGTGCGCCATTGTAGGTTCAGGCGGACTAGGGTCGTGCACTTAATCCGGAGTTGAAAAAGCAGGCATTGGGCATCAGTAGGATTATCTATGAATTCTTGATTCGTGTCGGTGGTTGGCACCCTAGGGCTTGACACACCCTATGGTGGACCTACCACAGGTGACTACATTCGTGATAGGGCCGTATGACACAGACACACGACGAGCTAGACTTGTAGGGAGCTGATCGATTAGATCATACCGTTGGACCTCGAATTGGGTCACTTCACGATATTGGGCCAAGGGATTATTTTTTGATTTATAGTTGACACGGGATTAGTATACCAGTATAGTTGGTATGGCGAACCTTGAATACGCAATGTTAGACTTGAGTTAGCTTGTTAGCATAGTTATCATGTCAGACTTATCATCATTCCTATGTTTAATTCAAGTTTATTCATGTCTTGTTAACTTTACTAGTTTCTATGCTGATAGTCACTAGGGCTTACCAGTCTTTTTGACTGACCCGTTTTCTTTCGCCTCTTTGTCCTTCGTTCCCCCACCCCCCAAGGTTCTCAGGGAGGAAACTCTAGCTCCTAGCTTGGACTTTGCTTGCTTTCTGATAGCTCATGTACGGTTTGGTCTTGAGCTATGCTATGGCTGCACTCATGCACTTTTTGGGGAATAATATTTTACTTATGTTGTTTTAAGTACTTTGCTTCTTTAGAACTTGATGTAATGAAATAATGACTTGGCATTTTGATGTAAGAGGTTTTGACTCTGTTTTTCAGTAATGAGATTTGGTTATAAAGTTTCTATCCACTGCTTTATATACTCTATTTTATCTATGTTCTGTCTTGTGTTATCTCTGTGCCTGTTTACTAGATAATACCCCTCCAAAACTAGGGCATTCCCTTTGTGAGTGACCCTAGCGGAGGTGGGGTGTTACACCAGGATCCTGTGAATATAAATCTGCAAAACCAAAACTACTAGCTGCCCGTGTCAAAATAGGGGCACCCAGAGTTTAGGTCAAAACAATAAACTCCAGGTCAGTCATGGGACTGGTGTGAGAACTAAAACAGTTATTATTCTTTATTTTAAAGTTCGGTAAATCAAGGGACCACGCCGTATAACACGGAACGGGTTTCCTCCCAAGAATACCAGTGCACAGAACAAACAACGCAATGCTAAATAAAGGAAAATGAAGCTATTATAAGACCCAGGTCCTATCACATAATGCAACGCAAGCCGGGGGATAGGGTTTTCCCTTATAATAGCCAAACATGCTTAGTACGTTTAAAACAAATCTTTTGATACTATTATAAGTGCATAGTGTATAAAACAACTTCAAATCATAAGTATCAATCATAGATGGCATGGGTACCATATATCATGTCACCATACTAGGCTCTACAATCAAAACCGCAAGTGTTACGTATTTGGAAATGGGATTTCCATCTATGAACCGAGGCAAAAGATAGTCCTCTACCAATTCGAGACAATCAAGCCTACTATGTATCAGGATCAGAACGCATCGACCCTTGGAGCGACAGGGCCGATCCACCGATGTGGATTAGACGAAATCCTGAACACTGCGTCTCCCTGCCCTATGGGGCGCAAAATGAGCCAACAAATGACTCCATCGGACCCGGATCGTCCGATCAAACCGAGGCGCCTCGCAACAGCAACAAACACAAAAGTCAAACTCGTCAGGGCGTGTAAAACCACTGACGCCACTTCTAGCTAGAAGAAACACAGGTCCTCCCTGAGGTCCTTCTCCCGTTTTTGGTTCATACCGGGTGTGATACTCGCGAAGTAAACATTACACAAAGCTACGCCACAAAGGCCGTGCTTCAATCATCAACCACAAGACTTTGCTTTTCAACAGATGCCTTGACCATTTGCCACTTATGCATGCCACACAGGCAATTCACTCTATGCGTTTGATATCCATCAGTATATAACCACTGAGCTCGTACGTCTCAGAGAAGGGCGTTAAGCAAGAGAATAAATTATCCGCCGCCAAACCGATATATATTTAATAGAATTCAACCACACAGACTAAAATCCAATGTCAGACACACATTCCATTTACAAGTTTGTTCTGGGTCTGAACGAAACTAGAGGCACCTAGTACCCCGCATATCCATCGATCTCCAAGTACGTCTGGACGATCACTAACTAATT